>LPNX010295260.1:93543-112409 GCA_001517045.1 Pseudotsuga menziesii | reverse complement strand
TATTTGGTCCTTATTTGGTTCGGATTTTGGTTTCAGTTGTTCATTCACTTCTTGGATGAAATAACACATGAATGATCATATCGATGCACATTATATACCTTGGTAGAAGCATTATGGGACATGGGATCCTCACCTATGTAATTGGGGAAGATCTGATATAATACTTCATGATTGTGTGTATGGGCTACATGGTGATCTACTTACTTGGAGGATCATACGGGACCCTAGGATCATTTTTGGTTTCAATTGTGGGGGAAACAAGAAGCATTGGAGATTTATTTATCACTTGAGAAGATGACTATAATCAAAGTAGTGCAACATAAAAATCTGACATTTCTTGAGGACAAGCAATATTGGGTCAGGAGGATTGTAATGTCCCCATTTTTAATAATTCCATAGCAGGACAATTCCATCAATCCTACTAGTTCCCAAGGTTGGATGGTGTTGCAGCTGCAACAAATTTCCCAAAATTCCAAAAAAATTTAGGACCCTCCTTTTGCTTGAATTAGTTCGATCATCTTCTTGGATTTGGTTTGAGAACGTTTCAGAAAGACTTGCTTATGCTTGGATTGATCTACAGCTGTTTTCCATTTTTCTAAAATGATTAAGAATTTCAATGATTGATCAAGCCTTCATCATTTGCCTTTAATTGTGTTTGAATTCGGCCTGGATCGGAAGGTATTTTGTTCTGATCTTCCGCCGTTGCAGGTGAGTCGTTGTTTTCATCTTCCGCCATTGCGGGTGAGTCTGTGTTTTCATCTTCCGATCTGTCGGCTGATTTTTGGGTTTATGTCGGAAGGTTTTGGTCATGTCTTCTTCCACCGTTGCGGACATATTTTCGGTTTGACTTCGATTATTTTTTCGATTTCTTTGTTTTCACATCGGATGACTTTTGGTTTTCCATCGAAATTTTTCAGATTATTTTCTTCCGCCGTTGCGGCTCTCAAAAGGGTTTAACGCCCGATGTGTAAAGCGATCCGCCAGCCGACGCGTCAGCCTTTAGTCGCTTTCCCGAGGTCTTTTCTTTTCCGCCGTTTGCGGATGACGGAAGTGCAAATCTTGCCGATAGGTCAATAGTTGTCTTTCGATTCAGGTTTTTCTCCCGGTTGTCCCCACCGTTGCGGAGGGATTTTTGGTTCAGCTTTCCGCTGTTGCAGAGCAAAATAAGTTTTCAACCTCCAATTCAGAAAATCTTCGATGTCCAATCTTCTAAGTTTTCCCGCCATGTGCATCTCTGCGGCTGGAACTATGCTGTGGTCATCCGCCGTTGCGGAAGGACGAGAGCTTTCAGCCTCCAATTAGAAAGCGCTCTGACATCCGATGTTTTCCTGCCGCACGTGCCACACACACATATATATATGGGGTTTAGGGGTATTTTCTATTATTATTTTCAACCGTGGAGCACTGTCATTGTCGTGCGTGTCGTTCTCACGAGCCGCGAAGGATCCCGTTGCTGGTACCCACGTCTAGGTGGCTCAACTGTGGACGTTTGACCGCTCATCTTCCCATTGATTACGCTGCGTTTCCAGGTAGGCTTGTTCGCCTTTTCCCGTTTCCATTTGGGCATTTGATTGATGGTTTGCTACAGGTTAGGTTGGACCGCGGCCGTGTTACCTTAACCCCGTCAGTCGTGAACCTATATATTGATGTGGGGGATTTTGGTAGTAATACTGCTCCCAGTGGAGGTTTTCTTTTTTTTGACCCATAGGGTTTTTCTGTCCGCGACCGTCCGTTATTCGAACCTGCGCCGTTCGAGCAGGGGTTTCGGTGCAGGCAGCCGTTGTGCTGCCTGCACCAATCCACCCTCAATGATGATGCTTGGGTAGGATTACCTTTCCGCGGTTTCTCCCTGTAGGGCCCGGGGCTGTTTATCCCGCTGTGCATTACCCATGTTTGAAGCCCTAGCCGTTTTCACCTGCGCAATCCCGCGCAACCAATTCTTGCTCAATTTTGAACCATGGCTGGGGAAAGGGGTTTGACTACGACACCAAGTTGTGGATCATATTTTTGCACAGACGCTCTCTTTGATTAAGCACACTATAGAAACGTGCACCCTCAAATAGCAAGGTTTTGCTGTACTGCTCCGCGCACCGTTGGTTTTTGTCTTGAACCTGAGTCGAAGGGAGAAAGGATGTACCACTGCATTTAGGTTATTGACCATTAGATTGTAGACAGTTTGTTTGTAGAGTGCCATTGAGAAGGATTGCGGGGGGTTTTTTATCCTTTGTCTATCCTGCACAGCAAAATGTTAGTGGCGCCCGCAGAGAGTGCAAGCTTTAGTCTTTTTAATGTAATTGTTTTTCCCACGAGCAGCATGAGCATTTTAAATTTTATGTAGACACCTTTCCTGCTGGATTATATTGTTAATGTTGGTATTGGCAAACAGGGATAGCTTGCAGAATCTTGCATGCATATAATTATTTTTACTCATGTTAAGTCGCCGAACACGGTACATTGGGTTTTAATACTCCTGTTAGTTAGACCGGTGCAAGCCATGCATGCATATATGTTGCTTCATTAACTGATTACTTTAAATACAGAACAATTAAAACGTTGCACATTATCATATAAATGTCTGCAAATTGAATTGCTTGATGTTACAATGTTATATATGGCAGGAAGAATTCGATTCCACCATGTCCAAGAGACAAAAGAAGAAGGCCCCTGTGGTCGAAGAAGAGCCAGAAGTAAAGGTTGTCACCAAGACGGAATACGTATATGAAGACACTAAATGCATTTCTGGCGTGGAAGCTGAATACAGGGGAAATCTATAGACTGGTTACCCGAAGAGAAGTCCCCGACATGGGCCTAGAAGAAGAGTCCATATATGCGAACATTGAAAGATCTTCCCTTATGAAGGTCGCCACCAGGCCAGAGCTATTCCCATGCTCTGAGGTAATTGGCTGGATTCTGCCCCAGGCAGATATAACCACAATGATTCTGGAAAATGTTGACAGACAGGGCTATGCTGCATTTAGCCCTGGATATGTGGCATTGGCTTATCACCTTCTAGAATCCCAAGTATTCTTATCCGATGATTGGCTGAATAGCATTAGAACGGACTTGGTAGAAACTCTTAAGAGAATGCTGTTGTATGGAAAACATTACCGATACAGACCCATGGGCGAGTATGATACAGCGAGCTTGAGGGCTCCCTATAGATTTATAGCTCTGATGCTTAATAGGGTCTTTGGGAGAGCTCATGGCAAACTTTTCAAGCTAGATTGGATACCCATCATTTTCCATGTGGCCACCCAAGGGACAATCTTCAATTGGGCCAGCTTGGTATCCAGCAGTCTTTCTTCTTGCTTGACCTTAGCCTTGGAAGGAGAGTCCCAGAAAAGGTCTGAATTTTATATGAGTTCAATACTCATAGATTATATACTATGCAACCAGCCTTTCCCTGGTCTCAGGTGCCTCTGGGACCAGGAAAGAATGCTTGTCTATGCTGCTGATAGACCACTGTGGGCACACCAGTACCACAACCATTACGGAGAAGTCTGTGAGCACTTCATTATGCCACTATACACACTCATTTTCCAGAAAGAGTGTGATTGTATGTCGGAGGAGGCCATGAAAGTAATAGTGGATTATGCAGACTACTATTTGACTGAACATGGCATGTACTTCAGAATGTTTGGAGGCTCTAGAGCGCCTTCCCTACTGCTAAAATATGCAACTGACTACATTGTCCATAAGGAGGCGGTCAGATAAGTGTTCCTAGATGGAATAGGTAGTGTCCTGTTCGAACACAAGAAGACTGCTTATCCTCCCTTCCCTTTCTGACTAGGAAGCTACAGGTTCACTAAGGTGAAACAAGCTGGTGAATTCGTAGGGGAGCTAGAGAGATTCCACTTTGGCGAGATTCCCTATCACATAAATGACTCCCATGGTAAAGTTGCAGATCATTGTAAAGAAAACAAGGTGCATTTTGAGTATACTCACCATTTTGATAGGGAAGAATCTGTCTTCCAAAATGCCTCAAACATGACTGCGCTGAAGAGAAGATTCACGAAAAAAATCACCACCAAAGGTGGAAAAGGGGATGAATAGGCTAAGGCTGAGGAAGAAGCCAAAAGGAGGGATGAACAAGCCCAGAGTTTGGCAAAAGAAGCTGCAGAATGGTTGCATACAGAAGAAGAAGAGAAAAGAAAAGCTGCCCAAGAAGCAGCTGAGAAAGCACAGGAAGCAACTAAAGAAGCAGAAGAAGCAGCTAGAAAAGCAGCTGAAGAAGCGAAGAGAAAGCTTGATGAAGAGCTACAAAAGCAGGAGGCAGAGAGGTTGAAGCTGACAAAGACTAAGACAAAACAGTCAGCTTCCGCCATAGCTGGAGGGCAGACCCAGGATGTTAAGAACCCCGAGGTTCAAGACCTACAAGTACCTGCTGCCAGCACACCCATGGTCCCCACTCTCAAGCTGGTTCCTTTTGTTCAGAAAAACAGGAATAAATCCTTGATTTCAACACTGTATATTATGATAGGGCAACAAAGAGAATAATAAAGAGGATAGAGAGGAAAGTTGAGGCGGAAGGTCTACCTGGTAAAATGATAAGGGATACGACTGTTATGTTAGGAACAGACCAAGATCCAAGATTCACCCTAAGAGTCGGGTCTGCATTTATCCAAGCTTCAGAGGATAATGTAGGCAAGATAATAGCTGACTTGAAGCAGTCCAAGGAATCCTCGGCTCAGTTGAAAGATACGTTGAGGAAAGAGAGGGAAGACAGCAACAGGCTCAAAAGGAAATTTGAAGATATGCAAAGGGAAGTGAAGTCCTCAAGAGATGAAGTACAGGCTCTCCAAGGAGAAATACAAGTTCTACAAACAACTCAGGAGTCTCTAGAGAGAGTACAGAAAGAATATCAAGGGTTGAGAACTGAAAAGGAACAGCTACTGGCAAAAGTGGAGGAACTAGAAGAGCAGCAAAAGATCCTTTTGGAAGCCAATATGCTGCACACCCAGGAACTGAGAAAGGAACATCAAGAGTAGGTTTCTTCTTTGACAAATGCTCTAGAGGAAGCAAGAGAACAACAGGTTAACCTACAGCCATTCAAAGAGCACGTCTTGGCCCAAAAGACCAAGATGCTGCAGTTACAGACTGTTGTTGAAGATGAGAGATGTAGAGTACTGTAGATCGATGGAAAACTGGAAGAAATATTGGAAACTGCATCTTATTTTGTGGACAGATCTCAGGATGTCCTCGAGGTCCTAACTGCAAGAATGGCGAGGTTGGAGAACAATGAGGAAAATCCAGCAGAGCTGCTGTCAAAAGATAAATAGGCCCTTAAGAGGGATTATGACCTGGTAGAATTTGCCATCAACACCGCTGAAGATTTCAAGAAGGCAGTTAAAAATACAAAGGGATTATGCACCAAGTTCTTCAGAAGACTCCTCATCACATATAACCGGAGCCAGGTAGAAGCCGAGCAGAGGCTGGATGACTTCCCAAACCACATTTCATTTATGGAGATGTTACAGAAAAGGAAAGAGGAAGAAGAAGCAAGAGTGCAACGCGTCAAGGCCATTGATGACCAGATACTGAAAAGTGAAGTAGGCCATTCAATAGTTAGTGTACAGCTTTTGGAGGATCAACTTCGGTTGAGCGCAGCTAGAGTGGAGGCTATAAAGAACCAGGCTGAGAAATTTGAAATCAATATCCATTTCTTGGACCCCTACGCATTTGAGGGCATTTCCACTGAAGCCTCGAAATGGAAGAAATTCCTTGACACCCAAGTGGGGCCCTCTTCATGAAGGAGTGGTCGCTTTTGTATTTTGTAACACTTTTGTAAATCGTTAAGGAAAATTAAACGATGGGAAATGAAGAGTTGGGAAGCCCAAAGGTTACTTTGGGAAACCCAACCATCTAACCCTTTGGTATAAATGTAATAGACTAAGAGGGAAGGGGGGCTTTTTCCCAGGGAGACTAGAAAGCAATATTGTAAGAAGAACTATTTCTCTTTGCAATAAAGAATTATGGTTTGCCTGCTGGAGACATATTGGTGGAATTTCCAAATGTTATGCTTTGGATGACTGAAAGATGAACTATTTTGTTTTCCAGTTTATGTCCATTAACCGTGAGATCGTTCTAACTCTCTGGACCTATGTTCTTATTCAAATGATTTCTGGTTCTTTTTGTGGAAATGTCACCATGAGTAATGTATGCTGCTTATGAAACAGTTGGCTATCTGATTGTTGGAATATCTTTAATATTTCATGTGTTATAGATAAGAATATCAGGTACCTGTAATTTCTGTTTATAATGCATGAATAATCCACATTACTCATAATTATGTTACAATTTGCTCCTTGGGGATAGGTAGATAGATAGATAGATAGTTAGTTCGCTTCATGACTGCATATGTGATTGGGAGGCTTGGGAGCCTAAGACGAGAGGTAAGAACCTGCGCATCACATTGTGATTGTCCCTTGCATCTCGATCAGCCTGCACTGTTAATTAGGCATTTTCATTTCCTACATTAAGTCAAAAATACAAAAAACTCGGTGGACTGGGCCGCAACCGGTAAAACCTTTGTTTTGTTACTTGACCTACAGTAGCCGGACCGTAAACCGGACGGATTCCCTATACCAAACAGTCAACGGGCTAGTTGGGAACATTGACTGGGGAGAATCCCTTTCTGTTGTTGCCTACGAATTTCCAGGCCTCAACAGTTCTGGCACTAGAAGGAGGGTCGCCAATGAATGGCTGGCCGTGGAAACTAAATTTTTCCCAAGATTACCCCACCAGCAAAAGTTTAAAGCTTGTAACCCGACCCAAGCACTTACATGTTTCAGTTATACCTTGAAGTAAGAAATCCTTTTCTCACCCTACGTTGCTCTTTGCTTATACTTTTGTTCTTTTTCCTATGCCTATGGCTGGCATAAATGCAAATCAGCCCAAACCATTGCCTGCTTGGAGAGCTAGATCACCTTTGAACCTCACGCCTCCTTTGCATAACTTACCTCAAGCTTTTGACAAGCTGCTGCCTAAGTTTGACCCTGATGAAAGGACTGCTGTAGATGATCACTTACAGAGTTTCTATTTAGCAGTAGAAGGGTTAAAGGCTGGGAAGTACGAAGATGTTGTCTGTAGGTTATTCGCTCATACCTTGAAAGGGATAGCTGCTTCCTGGTATTTTGCTCTGCTCGCAAATTCTATTCCTAACTGGAATACTTTTGAAAGAATATTTAGAAATAAATATGCAACTCAGAGAACTCATGCCTCACTTATGAAAGGTCTTGGTTTGTTAAGAAAAGAGAAGAATGAGAAAGTATGTAGTTTCACTCAAAAATTTTCCATATACCTAAAGAACTTTTCTGAAACTCACAGACCCTTAGACAAGGTCTTAATTGAATATTTTACCTCAGCCCTAGGACCTGAGCTGGCCATGTTTGCCAAGATGAAGGCCAAACCTACATTGCTAGAAAATTATGAAGAGGCTGAAAGAGTAGAGGTTGAGAGGGAAAGTGTAGAAGATTATCCTGATCTACCTGGAAAGGAAACTACAGATAGAAGAGCTTTACTGCTGTCTAAACCTAAAGAGGATCAATCACTAGATTATCAGGGAATGTTGAAAATGATGCAGAAGTTATCCAACCGAATAATTGATCTGGAAAAGAGAAGGGACATTCAGAAAACTTATAAGCCCTACTATCCGAAAAGAGAGGATAATAACCAATGGAAAATCCCTCCCCCAAATTTAGCCTCAATAAATATAACAGAAATAGGGGGGGATAATTTCTGTACTTTTCACCAGCAACCTCACTATGAGAAGAAATGCCCTCAATGGATGAATTCAATGTATTTGGTAATGAATAAGTTGTTGAACTCCAAATTGACTGAAGATAGTGATGAAGAAGGAGGAAAAGAACAGACCATAAAGAAGCAAGATGATGATACCTTGTTCTTATGGAATGGTGTTTCGCGGTTCAACATAGAAGAAAATGCTCTCAAGTCTGAATATACACCTACAGCCACAAAAGATAAGAACCTAGCAATTAAGGACAATGCAATACTTTCAAAGGTTAAAAAGTTGCAAGAGAAAGTCAAGAGGCAGGAAGATGTGAATGCTAAATATGACACGCCTAAATCCACTACTTGCAAACAGGAAACAAAGCCACTCGTTGAACTTTCCAAACCTGTGAAAGATGTTGAGGATGGAAAATCTGACAAACTTAAAGAGGAGATGCCCACAAAAAACCCACCTGTGGAAGAAAAGATCGAATTCACTAGGACAAGGAAAACTAGCACTCCACCTTTCCTTGTGACTCTTGAAATTTTGAATCATAAGGTGCATAATTGTTTGGTGGACTCTGGATCATCGATGAATGGTATGCCTCTGGCAGTTTGCAAAAAACTTAATGGGCAGCTAAAACCTACTATTTGGGACGTCACTCAACTAGACAAGACTAGTGTCAAAGTAGTGGGGGAGATCGAGAATGTTCTGATTCGATTGTCTGTAAATAAAAAGATATGTCATTACATTGGCATTGTAGTAGCAGACATACCTGATGGTTATGGAATGAGCCTGAACCTAGATTGGACAACAATACTAAATGGGTACTTTGCTTCAGATTGGTCTCACTTGTGGTTACCCCAGAAGGGCAGCCGAAACCTGATTAAGATTTTAAGAGAGCCCTACATGAAGAACAATGTCACTGGGCTAGGAGAGGGAAATGAATCGGCTGATTCTGTCCTAGGAAACTATCTGACTGAGCTTAATCTAAAACATCTTACTCCGAGAAAGGCCAGTTATATGATTGACACTGAGTCTGAGCTCCTTCAACTTCCTCAGGCTGAGAGGGATGACTATAAGATAATAGACATGTGTTCAATATAAAAAATAGCAAAGCTAGATCATGGATAGATGTCTCATGTCTATAATTCATCCCACCCTCTAACTCCCTAAGATTAAATATATGCAGGAGTGGGCAATTTTCCTTTTCTTTTTGCTTTGTACATAAATAAATTGTTTGTTTTTTCTAATACTTTGATGTTTTTCTTTTGATTGGCTTGATGCTATTTTCTTTTACTGCTTTGTTAGCATTTCCTTTGGTTTTGAATAAAGAGGCAAACTGTTGGTTGCAATGGAAACATCATGGTTCTTTATTAACTGAAGTATTGAGCAAAAGACTGTGCTTTAAAGTATAAACTGTCTTCTAGTAGCAGTGTTCCTAGCTGGCAATGCATTCATTGAAGTATTACTTAACCCCGTAAATAACTCAGAAGTAAAAGAATTCTAGAATACTATTTAGAGGCTCCATCCATTTCACATCTTAAATATCCAAAGGGGTGACAGAAAAAGACCCACGGAAAGGAAGCAGAGTAAACAGTATATCATATATAAATGATCCCATGCCATAATTTCAGAAAAGCTAAAAGCTATCAAGAGTCAAAACTCCTTAAAGAAAAACAATACATATCAAAGCAAAGTATCAAAGCATCAAGTACTAAATTGCCAAAAGATCCTCTCCATCCATGGACGGAAACATAAGCACACTGTTCACACAAAAGGACACTATGGGATAGAGGATCCTGAATTAAAATTTAGTAAGAAAGGCATGCAGGAGGACTCAGATCAAAATAACTAAAGTTCAAAAGGCACAAAAGTACAGTTGGCATGGGAATGAGAAACAAAAGGATAATATTGTTTACTATCTGTTACAATCCTGTGGTGTCCAAGATGGAAACTACCTAAGGACAGGCAAAATAAATTTCACTTATTTGGTCTCAAAAGAGTTATTCAAACTTGCAATATTTCTGATGTTACCATTTCCCAAAGAATAGACTGCTTCTCAATGGTTTAAATGCTTAAGTTGACCAGCCCAGGGATACGAACATCTAGAAGATTTCAACTTTATTTACATGATCTTCCACTGGGAAGGAGTTAATTCAGAAATCTGGAGTTCACCAGGTAGTCGCCAATTGTTGCAGCTGCAACAAATTTCCCAAAATTCCAAAAAAAATTAAGACCCTCCTTTTGCTTGAATTAGTTCGATCGTCTTCTTGGATTTGGTTTGAGAACATTTCAGAAAGACTTGCTTATGCTTGGATTGATCTACAACTGTTTTCCATTTTTCTAAAATGACTAAGAATTTCAATGATTGATCAAGCCTTCATCATTTGCCTTTAATTGCGTTTGAAGCCGGCCTGGATCGGAAGGTATTTTGTTCTGATCTTTCGCCATTGCAGGTGAGTCATTGTTTTCATCTTCCACCATTGCGGATGAGTCTTCGTTTTCGTCTTCCGATCCGTCGGCTGATTTTTGGGTTTATGTCGGAAGGTTTTGGTCATGTCTTCTTCCACCATTGCAGACAGATTTTCGGTTTGACTTCGATTATTTTTTCGATTTCTTTGTTTTCACGTCGGATGAATTTTGGTTTTGCATCGGAATTTTTCAGATTATTTTCTTCCGCCGTTGCGTCTCTCAAAAGGGTTTAATGCCCAATGTGTAAAGTGATCCGCCAGCCGACGGGTCAGCCTTTAGTCACTTGCCCGAGGTCTTTTCTTTTCCTCCGTTGCGGATGATGGAGGTGCAAATCTTGCCGATAGGTCAATAGTTGTCTTTCGATTCAGGTTTTGCTCCCGGTTGTCCCCACCGTTGTGGAGGGATTTTTGGTTCAGCTTTCCACCGTTGCGGAGCAAAATAAGTTTTCAGCCTCCGATTCAGAAACTCTCCGATGTTCGATCTTCTAAGTTTTCTCGCCATGCGCGTCTTTGTGGCTGGATCTACGTTGTGGTCTTCCACCGTTGCAGAAGGACGAGAGCTTTCAACCTCTGATTAGAAAGTGCTCCGACGTTCGATGTTTTCCCGCTGCATGTGCCACACACACATATATATACGGGGTTTAGGGGTATTTTCTATTATTATTTTCAACCATGGAGCATTGTCATTGTCGTGCGTGTCGTTCTCACGAGCCACGAAGGATCTCGTTGCTGGTACCCACGTCCAGGTGGCTCGACTATGGACATTTGACCGCTCATCTTCCTGTTCATTACGCTGCGTTGCCAGGTAGGCTCGTTCGCCTTTTCCCGTTTCCGTTTGGGCATTTGATTGATGGTTTGCTACGGGTTGGGTTGGACTGCGGCCATGTTACCTTAACCCCATCAGTCGTGAACCTATATATTGATGTGGGGGATTTTGGTAGTAAGACTCCTCGTAGTGGAGGTTTTCTTTTGTTCGACCCATAGGGTTTTTCTGGCCGCGATCGTCCGTTATTCGAACCTGCACCGTTCGAGCGGGGGTTTCGGTGCAGGCGGCCATTGTGCTACCTGCAACAATCCACCCTCAATGATGATGCTTGGGTAGGATTAGCTTTCCATGGTTTCTCCCTGTAGGGCCTGGGGCTGTTTATCCCGCTGTGCGTTACCCACCTTTGAAGCCCTAGCCGTTTTCACCTGCGCAGTCCCACGCAACCAATTCTTTCTCAATTTTGAACCATGGCCAGGGAAAGGGGTTTGACTACGACACCAAGTTGTGGATCCAAGTTTTGCACAGGTGGTCTCTTTGATTAAGCACACTATAGAAACCCGCACCCTCAAATAGCAAGGTTTTGCTGTACCGCTCCGCGCACCGTTGGTTTTTGTCTTGAACCCGAGCCGAAGGGAGAAAGGATGTACCACTGCATTTAGGTTATCAACCATTAGATTGCGGGCGGTTTGTTTGTAGAGTGCCATTGAGAAGGATTGCAGGGGTTTTTTTGTCCTTTGTCTATCCTGCATAGCAAAATGTTAGTGGCACCCGCAGAGAGCGGAAGCTTTAGTCGTGTTAATGTAATTTTTTTTCCCGCGAGCAGCATGAGAATTTTAAATTTTATGTAGACACCTTTCTTGCTGTATTATATTGTTAATGTTGGTATTGGAAAATAGGGATAGCTTGCAGAATCTTGCATGCATATAATTATTTTTACTCATGTTAAGTCGTCGAACATGGTACATTGGGTTTTAATACTCCTGTTAGTTAGACTAGTGCAAGCCATCCATGCATATATATTGCTTCATTAACTGATTGCTTTAAATACAGAAGAAGTAAAACGCTGCACATTATCATATAAATGTCTGCAAATTGAATTGCTTGATGTTACAATGTTATATATGGCAGGAAGAATTCGATTCCACCATGTCCAAGAGACAAAAGAAGAAGGCCCCTGTGGTCGAAGAAGAGCTAGAAGTAGAGGTTGTCACCAAGACGGAATACGTATATGAAGACACCTAATGCATTTCGGGCATGGAACCTAAATACCAGTGGGGGGGAATCTATAGATTGATTACCCGAAGAGAAGTCCCCAACATGGGCCTAGAAGAAGAGTCCATATATGCAAACATTGAAATATCTTCCCTTATGAAGGTCGCCACCAAGCCAGAGCTGTTCCCATGCTCTGAGGTAACTGGCTGGATTCTGCCCCGGGCAGATATAACCACAATGATTCTGGAAGATGTTGACAGAAAGGTCTATGCTGCATTTATCCCTGGATATGTGGCGTTGGCTTATCACCTGCCAGAATCCCAAGTATTCTTATCCGATGATTGGCTGAATAGAATTAGAATGGACTTGGTAGAAACTCTTAAGAGAATGTTGTTGCAGGGAAAACATTACCGATACAAACCCACGGGCGAGTATGATACAGCGAGCTTGAGGGCTCCCTACAGATTTATACCCCTGATTCTTAATAGGGTCTTTGGGAGAGCTCATGGCAGACTTTTCAAGCTAGAGTGGATACCCATCATTTTCCATGTGGCCACCCAAGGGAAAATCTTCAATTGGGCCAGCCTAGTATCCAGCAGTCTTTCTTCTTGCTTGACCTCAGCCTTGGAAGGAGAGTCCCAAAAAAGGTCTGAATTTTATATGAGTTCAATACTCATAGACTGTATACTATGCAACCAGCCTTTCCCTGGTCTCAGGTGCCTCTGGGACTAGGAAAGAATGCCTGTCTATGCTGCTTATAGACCACTGTGGGCACACCGGTACCACAACCATTACAGAGAATTCTATGAGCACTTCATTATGCCACTATACACACTCATTTTCTGGAAAGAGTGTGATTGTATGTTGGAGGAGGCCATGAAAGTAATAGAGGATTATGCAGACTACTATTTGACCCAACATGGCATGTACTTCAGAATGTTTGGAGGCTCGAGAGAGCCTTCCCTACTACCAAAATATGCAACTGGCTACATTGTCCATAAGGAGGCGGTCAGGCAAGTGTTCCTGGATGGAATAGGCAGTTTCCTGTTCGAACACAAGAAGACTGCTTATCCTCCCTTACCTTTCTGACTAGGAAGCTACAGGTTCACTAAGGTGAAACAAGCTAGAGAGATTCCACTTTGGCGAGATGCCCTATCACATAAATGACACCCATGGTAAAGTTGTGGAGCATTGTAAAGAAAACAAGGTGCATTTTGAGTATACTCACCATTTTGATAGGGAAAAATCTGTCTTCCGAAATGCCCCGAACATGACTGCACTGAAGAGAAGATTCACGAAGAAAATCACCACCAAAGGTGGAAAAGGGGATGAACAGGCTAAGGCTGAGGAAGAAGCCAAAAGGAGGGATGAAGAAGCCCAAAGGTTGGCAAAAGAAGCTGCAGAATGGTTGCATACAGAAGAAGAACAGAAAAGAAAAGTTGCCCAAGAAGCAGCTGAGAAAGCCCAGGAAGCAGCTAAAGAAGCAGAAGAAGCAGCTAGAAAAGCAGCTGAAGAAGCGAAGAGAAAGCTCAATGAAGAGCTACAAAAGCAGGAAGCAGAGAGGTTGAAGCTGACACAGACTGAGACAGACCAGTCAACTTTCGACATAGCTGGAGGGCAGACCTAGGATGTTGAGAACCCCGAGGTTCAGGACCTACAAGTACCTGCTGCCAGCACACCCATGGTCCCCACTCTCAAGATGGTTCCTTTTGTTCAGAAAAAAGGGGAAGAAATCCCTGATTTCAAGACAGTATATTATGATAGGGCAACAAAGAGAATAATAAAAAGGATAGAGAGGAAAGTTGAGGCGGAAGTTCTACCTAGTAAAATGATAATGGATACGGCTGTTATGTTAGGAACATACCAAGATCCAAGATTCACCCTAAGAGCCGAGTCTGCATTTATCCAAGCTTTAGAGGATAATGTAGGCAAGATAATAGCTGACTTGAAGCAGTCCAAGGAATCCTCGGCTCAGTTGAAAGATACGTTGAGGAAAGAGAGGGAAGACAGCAACAGGCTCAAAAGGAAATATGAAGATATGCAAAGGGAAGTGAAGTCCTCAAGAGCTGAAGTACAGGCCCTCCAAGGAGAAATACAAGTTCTGGAAACAACTCAAGAGTCTCTAGAGAGACTACAGAAATAATATCAAGGGTTGAGAACTGAAAAGGAACAGCTACTGGCAAAAGTGGAGGAACTAGAAGAGCAGCAAAAGATCCTTTTGGAAGCCAACACGCTGCACACCCAGGAACTGAGAAAGGAACATCAAGATCAGGTTTCTTCTTTGACAACTGCTCTAAAGGAAGCAAGAGAACAGCAAGTTAACCTACATCCATTCAAAGAGCACGTCTTGGCCCAAAAGACCAAGATGTTGCAGTTACAGACTGCTGTTGAAGATGAGAGATGTAGAGTGCTGCAGATCAATGGCAGACTGGAATAAATCTTGGAAACTGCATCTTATTTTGTGGACAGATCTTAGGACGTCCTCAAGGTCCTGACTGCAAGAATGGAGAGGTTGGAGAAGAATGAGGAAACTCTATCAGAGCTGCCATCAAAAGATAAACAAGCCCTCAAACGGGATTATGACCTCGTAGAATTCGCCATCAACACCGCTGAAGATTTCAAGAAGGCAGTTAAAAAGACAAAGGGATTATGCACCAAGTTCTTCAGAAGACTCCTCATCACATATAACCAGTGCCAGGTAGAAGCCAATCAGAGGCTGGATGACTTCCCAGACCACATTTCGTTTATGGATATGTTACAGAAAAGGAAAGAGGAAGAAGAAGCAAGAATGCAACATGTCAAGGCCATTGATGACCAGATACTGAAAAGTGAAGTAGGCCATTCAGCAGTTAGTGTACATCTTTTGGAGGATCAAATTCGGTTGAGCGCAGCTAGAGTGGAGGCTATAAAGAACCAGGCTGAGAAATTTGAAATCAATATCCATTTCTTGGAACCCTATGCATTTGAGGGAATTTCCACTGAAGCCTCGAAATGGAAGAAATTCCTTGACACCCAAGTGGGGCCCTCTTCATGAAGGAGTGGTCGCTTTTGTATTTTGTAACACTTTTGTAAATCGTTAAGGAAAATTAAACGATGGGAAATGAAGAGTTGGGAAGCCCAAAGGTTACTTTGGGCAGCCCAACCATCTAACCCTTTGGTATAAATGTAATAGACTAAGAGGGAAGGGGGGATTTTTCCCAGGGAGACTAGAAAGCAATATTGTAAGAAGAACTATTTCTCTTTGCAATAAAGAATTATGGTTTTCCTGCTGGAGAAAGATTGGTGGAATTTCCAAATGTTATGCTGTGGATGACTGAAAGATGAACTATTTTGTTTTCTAGTTTATGTCCATTAACTGTGAGATCGTTCTAACTCTCTGAACCTATGTTCTTGTTCAAATGATTTCTGGTTCTTTTTGTGGACATGTCACCATGAGTAATGTATGCTGCTTATGAAACAGTTGGCTATCTGATTGTTGGAATATCTTTAATCTTTCATGTGTAATAGATAAGAATATCAGCTACCTGTAATTTCTGTTTATAATGCATGAATAATCCACATTACTCATAATTAGGTTACAATTTGTTCCTCGGGGATAGGTAGATAGATAGATAGATAGTTAGTTTGCTTCATGAATGTATATGTGATTGGGAGGCTTGGGAGCCTAAGACGAGAGGTAAGAACCTGCGCATCACATTGTGACTGCCCCTTGCATCTCGATCAGCCTGCACTGTTAATTAGGCATTAGCATTTCCTACATTAAGTCAAAAATACAAAAAACTCGGTGGGCCGGGCCGCAACCGGTAAAACCTTTGTTTTGTTAGTTGACCTACGGTAGCCAGACCGCAAACCGGATGGATTCCCTATACCAAACAGTCAACGGGCTAGTTGGGAACGTTGAGTGGGTAGAATCCCTTTCTGTTGTTGCCTGTGAATTTCCAGGCCTCAACAGATGGATACGTCTGGAATTTTAATAAGGGAGCTAATAAATGATGTTCATACATTAGAGTGGAATAAATATTCAATAATGGATCTTATTAAGTAGATACAAGAGAAAATTGAAGTGGCAATGGAGCATGGCGACACAAGGATACTATGAGGCCCACACAAGCTAGAAATTTGGTGCCACATGGCATCCTCCTCTTGAAATTTCAAATCCATGGGAAGCCTAAAGGATATTGGATGAGTTATAAGGTTAATACAATTGGCCATATTTATCATTGGTCTAATTTGGGAGGAAATGTAACTTACATGGTAGAAGAAGAGTAATTTTGGAGCCAATGGGACACTTGGACTAGATTCCCTAGCTCTATTACAACAATGATGAAGATGTTATGAAACCTACGACAAAAATCAGATATTAAGGATGAAATATGACATATATGACATGTTAGGTCGAAATAGAGCATCCAAGAGAGCTTTCATGGAGTTTGGGAAGCTCAATGGGCTCCAACTCGAATTTGGGGAAGGTGGAAGGCTAGGAAAGCGAGGACACATGGAAAATAATGAGAACACACCCAAATTCGAATTGGATTGAGTTTATGGATGTTTTGGGAACCTTATAAGGCTAAGGATGTTTATAAAATATAGGAAGAAACCAAGAGAATAGATTTTGATCATTTGATAAATTGTCATTTCTGAATTATGAGAGCTAGAGGATGACTAGTTTTCTTGCCTTAGCCAATTACGAGTGTGAAATATTCCCATCCAAGTTGGTGTTTGGAGAGGCCACTAAGGTCTTTCATGAATCTTTCATGGAGTATTATTTGCAGGTGTAAGCTACAGGGAAGCATTTGGATTCTTCTATTGTAGAACTTTCTCTCAACCATTTCCAGTTTTCTTTGCATATTCATGCTCATGGAGGGATTACACCTTGGATTAGCTCATGTACTATTTGGGAAAGCTGTAACACCCCGGTTTTGACCCTGTTTTTGTTAAATGTATATGATGTATATGTTGTAATTAATCATGGTGTGGAGGTAAAGGCAAAAATCCCCACAATGGATTACCGCTTTTATGTTTCGGCGATTAAATCGACACCGAGGGTATTTTGTGCTAACCAGGCACGATATAATGTTGGACACCATGTAAATATGTATCTTAATTAAAAATACCCACAACCAGCTATTTCAATGTAGAAATAATGAAAAGGGGCATGATTTCCTGACGATAGTGGGGGGGGGGGGGGGGGGGGGGGGAGTTTAACCCTTGGGAGCCATTGGGGAACAACCATGTGTCACAAGATGAACCCATCTAACTGCCAACCACCTTTTTGTCTTACTCATCCTTTCCTTGTCTCATTCACGAACTCAATTAATTTACCCATGAGATTGGTGGGGACAGTTATTTCCTCGAGGGACGTATACATGGGCAGCCGTCAATGATTGGCAGGATTGTCAGTCCTTTGACCACATTCATTCCCAGGGAGGCAAGTCGCATTCAGTTCCTCACGTGGGCAGGAAGAACCTCATTCCACTCTCATGTGGTTTTTTTTGTCTTCCTCATGCAGGAGAAAGCTGAGCCTCAGGTAGAAATTGGCATTTTTCATTTTTCCTCTTCATGAATCGGGTCTGTGTGGTGATTTTCCTTCACGTTGGGGCCGTTTTCATCATTCTACACAGGTTGGGAAAATTGTTGTTGTTTTCTCCATGAAATTTGGGTGTTGTGAGTCGTCTTGGCCATGTTAGGGCCATAAATGACTTTGGAATTCGAGTTTCTTAGTATGAGCTGCTTTAACCAATTTCCATACTTGATTTGGCCTCTGTGGTGTGTTTCTCTTCAAATTCCAAAGTTGTGAATTGCTGTGTATTGTGTGGTTGTTGGTATTTGGAATGTTTAGTAGTAGAAATGGAGCCTAGGTGTGCTTGATAAACCTAGTGTGTGCAAGAGCCTCACAGATAGAGCTAGAGGGAAGGATTTCTTCTCTACACCCCCTGAATAGCACTGGAAGAGAAGTCATGGCCTGAGGGACTGTGCAGCAAAGAAGGGGATGATTCCTTGTGTTGGGTGTGTGTCGATGTCCTAGAAGTCATGCTAACTCTGGTGCATGTGTCCTTAGATATTAAATGAGCCCACTAGCTTAGCAGCCAGTGTTTCCAGCTCCTGATATCTTGATAAACCCAACTCTGTTGGCTTGGAATAGGTATTGTTTTGTATCCTTGGCTACGTGTGAGCCTGATAGTTTTCCCTTACTCCTTGTGGAATCATGCCCAGATCAGGGTGGCAGTGTTGTTGAGAGATTGATGAGCACACTGGCTTATTGTTGGGTGGAACGTTGCAACAGTGTAGCTTGTTGCGGGACAAGATTTCCCGAAGATAAGTATTCTTGTGCTTAAGTCCTTGAAACTGTATTATTTTATGAATGAACATGATGGGTGCTTATATGCTGTGAATGTATGATGACATGTATTTGCTTCTGCTTTATGTTTATGTGAATTAGATATATGCATATGTATATTGAATTTTTATGCAATTGTGTATGTTATTGCCAATGAATTTTTATATCATGTTCATGAGGCTAGTTTGCCTAGATTAGATAGCTAGCAGGTATGTTAGTCACGTCCTCTTTGCCGAGTAGAGGGGTGGGGACGTGACAAGAGATATTCCTGATACATTTATGATTGTAATCAATTAAATATTATCTATTCTTCATTCTCAGAAATTTTCAAGTAGAAATTCCCAAGTG
>LPNX010295260.1:39947-93468 GCA_001517045.1 Pseudotsuga menziesii | reverse complement strand
TGTATGTCAAAATGACTTTTAATGAGCAAACAATGACCATTTCCACTCTATTTTGATATATGCCATGGTAATGCTTATTATTTTGAATGGAGGAATGTATATATGATAGATGTATTATTAATGTATTGTAATAAATTTATATTTCAAGTCTCATGTTCAGTACTTAATCATTGGAATCCATGTTAGCCATTTTTATTGCATTGGGAGAAGATTTGGTGCATTTTCCCCAAGGGTCAAAATTGTGATTTGGGAGATGTTTTAGAAATAGTCATAAAATCCTATATAAACTGAAACATGATGCATATGAGACTTTAAAAATGTACCTTACACATCCCATTCCTCAATTCAAAAATTCAAGTGACTTTGGGACCATTTGAGAATCCATTTCCGACAATTACCTGGGGGGAATTGGAGCCCCAATTCGCTAGTAAATCCTCCTACTTTGAACAGAACATTAAAAAAGTTTGAAGAAGTAATTGGTGGGTAATAAAACATCCCTAAACTTCATATTTTTATAATATCATTCATGTACATTCTGAGAAAATTTGGGATCATTTGGGCCAATTTTGAGGTGTAGACATCAAAACTAGTTAAGGTCGAAATTAGGGAAAAAATGAAAAAAATTGTCATTCAATAAAATTTAAAAAAGGGACATTACAAGAATTGCATGCATAGGCTATCTCTCTTCTCCCTTTCAGGAGGTGCACCAAATCACTCCCCGAAAGGGGAAATATCATCGAAGGTGCTTCGTTCCTTGGGAAGACTAACCCTATCGCTCTATTACCTTCAGGAAAGAGTGTCAGAGGCGAAGGCCTCCTAAAAAGCCAAATTCCAAGTACAAGTTTTTAATTTTACCTCTTGATATGGATTCTAATGGGTGTCGTATGGATGTTACACATGTATTAGACTCACAATATGGTGATCTGGAAAGAACATGAGCATGAGATTGATGATGCCCAAGTTGCAAATGATCCTATGACCATGAGATTCCTAAGGGAGTGTGGGATCTTGAAATACTTCAAGGTCCCAGGAATGAGGGCCCATGTGCGGTTATTGGATCACCTAATCTGAATGTGGGATCCAAACCAACACAATTTTAAGGTCGCGACTCATGTGTTGACTATCAATGTTAAGGACATCCATTTCATGACCGGACTATTCCGAAGGGGGATTCCAATGTCACTTATAGGCCCTAGGGGTGGAGAGATGTCTGTGGATGACCTTATAGATGAGTAGTGTGTGGTTGGGACTAGGTCCCAGGAAGGAAAAATCAAGATAAAACACATTCTAGACTAATCTCTGAGGACCGTGGCCTTCACAATAGATAAGGTAGTGGGAAACAAGGCTTCCCACCAGACTATTCATGCACATATTCTATATGCACTGGAGTTTATGGATCCCACCCTATTCAAATAGAGTGAGGAGCTGCTGGTATTCATCAAGTATTAATTGACCAAGTTTCAATGGGGTGAGATAAAGAAATTCGACTATGAGGAAATAATGGTGTCCTTCTTCTTAGAGCGAGTGCCTTTGATGTGATCACATGTTCCTTTGAACATGTTGGATTCTTATGATCCTAGGATGTTGAGATGGGTCAAGGCCATGTCCTTGCATGGAGGTGGTGGAGGGCCCATCTTCACATATGGTGTAGTATTTTTCTATTGGCTACAAGAACAACTATTGATGGTTGGAGACTACGCCTATGCAAAATCTGACTTCAGGGGTGACCTTGATCTCCCATTAACTAAGGGTGATCAATGGGATGTTTGAGGTGAGAAAAATAACATTCCATATTTTTTTTGTGTTATATTTAATTTTTTCATTTTGAACGATACTAAGACATACGATGTTATTGTGCATCCATAGGACCTTCCTGTCCAGTAGGATCCTTGCCTGTTGAGAGGAGAGGGGCGGTAAGGGATATGGATGTCACGAATGTGGAGTCTAAAGAAGAGATTCAAGAAATTGAAGAAAACAAGAATTGGTTGACTGTGGGAGTTCCCGACATTTCCATTGATGATATTCCTAGGCACTATCAGGGCCATACGACAGGAGTGTTTGGGTGCTTTTGGAGACTACTTCACCGAATGGCTCGTGTCGTTATTTGCTATCATGAACATGAGGATTAGTCTAGAGTGACTCATCCTTTTTGTATTGTATTTATACTGAAAGCTTCAAAGCTTCATATTTTTTCCCTTTTATGTACTAGACACTTAATACCTCCATATTTTGGGTGGACTAAAAGCTTATGGATTCATCCTTTTGGTCGCATTATCAGTTATACACACACACACACACACAAAATAATCTTTTTACATATATGTGCATGTATGTGATGTGTTGTGTGTATGAATGGCTACTTATATGTGTTTATGTGATACTTTTACATATAATTGAAGTCTTTAAAAATGGACATCAAATGTGAGCCAAATACCAATCCAAAACATAATTTACTAATGAATCAACCACAACGTTTAAGTGCCTTGGGATGTGATGGTAAGAGACATATTCAAAGGACCTCTCTAGAAGCCAAACCTTTTAGAACATACGGATAAGTAGGGGGTTACAAATGATGTAGACTCAGTTTAACTAATGTACAACAAAATCTGAATCCATGTAAACCCTAATTTGACTCACATCACTAGCTAAAGCTTCAGTTAACAAACCAATCACTGCATGGTATTATGCAATATTTTTTTTAGCGAGACCTAAACAAGTTCCTCCCGAGCTTACCAAATCATTGGTAGGAGAATACAATACCCAAGATGCTGATGCAATATTTAAGATGTAATGACTAGCACCATTCACAAAACTAGAGTATGCGGCCATCTATTCATTTTAAACATAACACTACATCAGCATGCTTACCTAAGACACATCTTACATTCACACTGAACTCATAATTAAAGCTACACACAATACACTATATAAACAATATGTACATAGTATCTATGCTAGATGACCTAGGCATATTACTTCTTGAGGTAGAGCCCGTTTTGGGTCTCTCCTAAGGTATTCCATCACAATCCATTAAATCATAAGCTCCTTTCTCTAAGATACGATTAACAGCGTAGGGCCCATGCCACATGGATTTCAACTTTCCACCCCTCAAATTATCATGTTTTTGGTCATATGTCAGGACCAGGTGACCTTCATTGAAAAGGAAAGGTTGAATGGATTTGTCATACTAATATTTAATTCGTCATTTATGCACCTCATTTTCCAAAGGAGCATCTCAATAGGTCTCATCGAGTTTGTTCAAGTATAAGAACCGTTGTTCCTCTAGAGTGGTATTGGGTAGTAATTCTACGAAAATATTTAGATAAGAGATTTCACATTCTATCGGGAGAGTAGCTCCCAACCCATACACCAAATGGAAAGGTGTGAATTAGGTGGATGTCTTAACGGTAGTCTTGTAGGCCCATAATACGAAAAATAGTTGTAAATGCCAACTGGATTTGGCTCATCCTACAATCTGTTGAAGCATAGTTTTTAATACTTTGTTGATGGCTTCAAACTAGCCATTAGACTGCAGGTAGTAGGGTGTAGAGTTATCTTGATGAAAACCTAGTTTGTCACTTAGTTTTGACGTCATCTTATTTTGAAAGTGTGAACCATGATTGGTCATTATGGCTTGAGCGACTCCGAGTTTGGCAATAATGTGGTTGAAAATAAATATGGCAGCAGTTGTTTCATCTTTGACATATATAGGCATAGCATCAACCCACTTTGTAAAGTAATACACAACTACAATGATGTAACCATGCCTCCCAACTGAGGTAGGCTTACGGTGCATGAAATAAATGCCCCATTTCACGAATGGACCGATAGCTACGATGGGATGCAAAGGAACACGATGAGTGCACTTTTTGGATGTGGAAAGCTAATAGGGAAGGAATTTTTTGACAGCTTCCATACAATATTTTATGATTGAGGGCCAAAAGTACCCAGCACATAAAATTTTCTACGAAGTATCCATCCTAGAAAGACGACAACCACAAGCTCCATAGTGACAAGCATTTAAAACCACTTCAACCTCTTCATGAGTTAAGCAACGCCGAAAATTGCATCAACGCCACGACAGTACAATGTATCATTGATGATAAGATAGTACTTGGAGTGATGATGAATATGATGATGTTCATCTCAGGTTACGTTAGGTTGGAAGAGTTGAGTCTAGAGATAGAGAATCAAGTCTCCATAGTAGGGTTCATACGTACTAATGAGGAACATTGATTTATTCGACAACAAATTAAAGTGTTGCATATCCTCCGTAATACAGGGAAGGTCACACATGAATTTCGTGAAGACAATAGACTTCTTTGAACCAGATTTGGAAAATTCCAACACAAATTCTTGGAGAATAATGATCCAGCAAGAATATTTTCCCCTAAGAACTTGGTGAGTCAAGATGTAATATTTGGAGTTGGAGTATGCAACCATAGTAGTGGTGTGGAGAAGGATGTAGTAACAAAAATTTTGGACTGCGATGACTGTGGCCAAATCTAACTTCTCAACATGTGAGTAATGGGTTTTGGAGTCGAGGAGACTCCTACTCACGTAGTAAATCACATGTTACTGGTCATGTTTATCTGATTGAGCTAACACCATGCCGATAGTGGTTAAGGAAGAAACCACAGGGAATAATCCTTGATATAGTCAGGTGGTTGCAACACATGTGCATGTGTAATAGCGTGTTTGAGAATGTCGAATGCACATTGTGCAAGGTCATCCCAAAAAAAGGTTGTGTCTTTTTTTAATAAACGCATGAAACCATGTGTTGTTTCGGCATAGTTACAGACAAAACGATGCAAAAAATTTTCCTTCCCTTGCAAAGTTTGAAGCTCTATGATGTTAGTAGGCGGGTGTAGTGCCAAGATGGATTCAATTTTTAATGGATCTATATGGATGCCATCCTTGGAAATAATGAATCCCAGTATTCTACCATCCTCTACACAAAAAAACATGTTTGTGTGGGTTCAATCGTATATTGTAATGACGACACCTGATAAAATGGCCCTCAAGTGGTCAACATGGTGCTCCCGATGCTGTGAATGGGAAGATAGGTCATTGATGTATGGTTCCTAAATATTTTTGATGTCATGGAAAGCATAAGACATGGCACGCTGAAAGGTGGAGCCAACATTTTTCAAGCATAAAAGGAAATTTTTTGTAGGCAATGGCTCCCCATGGGAAAATAAAGGTTGTCTTATGCTAATCAGATGGGTGAATCTCAATCTGATTATAGCCAAAAAATCCATCCATAAATTAAAATATGACACTCCCAGGGCCGTTATCGATGATTTTATCAATATAAGGAGTAGGGAAGTTGTCCTTAGGACAAGCCACATTGAGATATCGAAAATCAATACAAACCCTAATTATTCACTGTTCTTTGTTGACAGGGACAATGTTGGAGACCCATTCAGTCAGTGACACAAGATAAATAAACCCAACCATAAGAAGTTTTTCAACCTCTTCCTTTATGAATGCTTCTTTCCGTGGATGTACTTGACGTAATTGGTGGCAGACTGGATTGGCATTAGGGTATGTATTGATTTGATGAATGACACTTCAAGGATATATTCCTAGAATTTCTTTATATGTCTAAGCGAAAAACATCTATAAATTCCTTAAAAAGGGTCGTATAGGACCTAATTTCTGAAGAAGAACATTTTTGGCCCACATGAATGTTCTCTACAATTCCAGTTTTGACTGATATGTTGACCAAAACGGTCTTAGTAATATTTCTCATATTACCCTCGGACTCAACATTGTAGATGAGTACCGGTCACTGAGGTGTAGTTATGATATTAGGAAAAACCAATGTGTCAAAATGATCTTCTACCATTTGGTTTAGAACTAGGAAGGAAAGAGGATCGATGATGATGATCTTTCCAAGGAATCTTGTCTAAAAACATGACTTCCATGATGGAAGAGTGTGTAAAATATAATCTAGATACAGGGGGGGATCTAGCCAATATGGTAGGTGATAAGGGTCAGAGGCCACCAAAAGATGATCCTTAATGGTGGGGTCAATGGTGGATTGGATATCTTGGTGAGTTTCTTCGAAACCACTCAATGATGTCGAATCAATAATTGATTTTCTTTTATCTAGGGTGTCATAGCTCAAGGATGAGATCATGTCCATAGACGTGGCTTGCGAAGTAGAAGGGGGGATATTCAATGAAAGAATCCTTAAGAATACCTACTCCTAGGTTTTGATATCGCGGGGCTGAAGACTCCAAGAGTGGGACATATTTGAAGAACTAGAACTCGTGTTAGAAGAACATAATTCTAACTGGTCAACAGTGACAATCTTCCCTTGGAATGGGAACTGGACTACCCAAAATATATATGAAGCAACGGCTTACATTGCATAGAACGAAATCTTGTCTAGAAGGATATTGTAATATAATGGAGCATCGACAACTTCAACATGGATGGAAACTTATTTGGCCCCCATTTCAACCAGGAGAGAGGACAATAATCCATAGGGTTGAAAATCATGACCATCAAAGGATTTTAATTTCATAGGTGAATGGTTAATTTCAGGGGCGCCAATGGATCTCCAACAAGACAAAGACATGGTCGAAGTCGAGGTTCCTTCATCCAATATGATATGATGGAATTTCTTCCCAATGACTTTCATAGATAATTGGAAGGCTAATTGATGGGAGAGCCTTGACTTAAAATCGTCTAGTTTGAAGGCGATAATGTTGTTATTTTCAGGGTCCATAGCTCCAATAATCACCAACAAGTTCTTCTGCTATGTAGGGCATGTTTGCAGTACTTTGAGGGTAGACATAACACATGGTGCCTGAGCTAGATATTCAACTACATTGTAGTATTAGGTAGCATGTGCGTTAGGATTCAATACTGATTTTTGAATCGTACTCTAAGGTGAACGTAGAGCTGTGTTGAGAATAGGTTTTTCAATCTAAAGACCATTAGTAGGAGTAGGGATGGAAGTTGAAATTTTATCCATTAGAGCATTATCAATATTCTTCTTTGGTGGAGGTTCATAACTCTGGGATCTAGTAGTAATGCTAAATGATTCATTAGACATTATTTTAAATTCATATATGGACAATGAACAAGACCCATGCAAGGACTAGTGGTCAATCAATTGTTGTTGGGTAGGGAAATGAGCTATTAAAACTGTTGGGGCAGGGGTGGTTTTAAGAAATTTATTGACATCTTCATGACAAGGACACTCTTTCGTGAAGTGGTTTCCTCCATATATGAGGCAAGGAAATTTCACCTTTCTCTTATTTTTGGATTCAACATCTGTGTTTTGTGTTTTATTACCTTCCTATTGATTCTCATATTTATTGGATTTGTTCCTTCCTTTATTCTTTGTTCCCAAAGATTTCGAGGATTGAATTGCATTCAACTCGGTCGAAACAACAGGAGGGGAAGTGGTCTTAGGATTCAAAATAGTATGATTAGCAGGTGTAATGGATTGGTTTTTTTTTTTTGAGGATTTTTCCATCGACTGTGTCTGGACAAAACCAAGAATGACATCGATAGGTGGTTCTGTCAAAGGTATTGAAGGGTCCGAAGTAGGACAAGGAGCATGGGGGATTAAATCATAAAAAGTTCCCGACTGGGAATAAACCAAGTCAAGTTACTGAGCACGAATAATAGCTTGTTTCTCAGTAATAGAACATCCCATGGAAACATCTTTGGCGATGGTTGGAAGCAAGGATTTGGTGAACCAATCAGTAAGCAATTGGTTGAGAATATGAGCTTTTATCAACCTATGTCATTGTTTCCACTCATGTATATGATCGAATATATGGGTGGAAGTGGTTTGGTGAAGTGAGGTTAATAGATACATACCTATTTCATATTGTATTCGTAACTGAAAATGCATAAAAAATCCATTTCTAAGGTGTTGAAATCCCAAAAGGAATGTTGAGAAAACTCAATATACCACTTTGCGGCAACCCCGGTGAGAGTTATCTGAAACAATATCAGACGGATGGAACCATACATTAGAGAGTTGGATGAGAACCACAAATGATATGCCATCACGTGGTTTTTAGGGTCTTCACTGGGTTTACCATCGAATTTGGGTATATTCGAGGGTAATTTGACAGGGACAGTCGTCATTGAAGGATCGTGTTGAATGTGGTGATTGATCGATCTAGACAGATATGCCATATCTAAGGTAGCCAGAAATGGTAACTGTTGATTAGGTTAAGGGTACTGGTAATACTAATAAGGAATTTTTAGACCAATAGGACCATAAGTTGATTGATAAAATGGTGTTGATGATTCCCCCATGACTAGCTAATTGTGTGGTTGATTAAAAAATAATCCCCCCCTATGGTCCTCTAGGTGATGGGACTCTAGGGGGAGGTGTACCTCCCGATGGTGGTGGGACTCCAAAAATTGGGTCTTTAGGTGGTGGTGGACCTATAGGTGGCGGGCCTCCGAAAAGTGGACCTCCAAGTGGTAGATCCCCGGAAGGCAGACCTACATAAGGTGGACCTCTAGGACCCCCAATAATATTAATAGGTGGTCTCCTGGATATGAGGACATTTGACCAATCAGGTTTCCCCCATGGGGTGTTCATACTTACAAGGTAAGGGATTCTAGGGTAAACAATTCTCGGTGCCATAGGTTGATATTTTTGATGGGAGATAGGCGGTTCATTTCCTGGATAGGTGTAGCACCTTGAAGGTTGAGCAAAGGTGGGTTGAACCCATTAGGTTTATCCCATAACAAAAAAGGTAATAACCATGTTGGTAGTTGTGGAAGGTACAATGACTACTGGTTGTCCTACAACAACATTTTTCCCCATGTTGGAAGTAGTTCTCGTGGTTGGTGAAGCAACCTAGACTGGGGATTCCCCCCAGTCATGGAAGGTACAAGAGACCCAGAAACATATGGGAGATTATGAGCTAGTAGGGGGGGAATGAAGCGTTGACCTAAATCATAAGTAACTACATTTTGAACTGGTGTCCCTAAAATGGTATCCACATGAGATGGTGGTGGATCATGGTATTCTGGACTAGCCATCCCTGAACGAACAATGAAGAGAGATAAGCTTCCTTTCGTTAGGTTATCCCTGATTCTACGTAAACAAGTAAGGCTCTGGCGGACAGGTCCAAGGATTTCATCAACCGCAGTAAATCTAGTTTCTTGAGGGAATGTAAGGTATGGTAAGCTAGTGGTCCCATATTTAGAGATGGCTTGTCCTAAATAGGTATCCCAAAATAGAGAAGTTGGACCATATTCCAATGCCACAGTGTCATCTGATGAATGGGTAAATACCCAATCTTGTGCACCAGATTGACCTTACATAGGAAAACAAAATGTTGCATCATCTATAGAAGGTTGTTGAACTATTACTGGAGTGGATGGATTTTCAAAGGAAGAATTTTCTCCCTCGAATTCAGTAACCGAAATTCCTTCTACATGTAAATCAACCATAACCAATTGGTCAATGGTTTCTCCTTCTCTTTCTTCCACAACAGGAAGAAAGTTAGCTGGTAAACCCTGCAACCTGCGAGATGTCTCACATGTAACTCAGCCAACATGCAGGCTGGAAACTTCTACTCTAAAGGTTTTTCAAAATAAAAGATCACGCACAAACAATCATACGTAATCTAAGGCCAAGAGAAATATAAAGTGATAGGAGGGGATGAAAAAGCTGAAACCTCACTAGGATTTTCAAGTTGTCACTACTCACGATATACCGTAGGGTCCAATAGTAAAATGTGAAAAGGATGATTGAGACCGTACCCTTTTCTGAATACTCGACTACCTAGACGTCATGTGTGCAGTAGCTCCCCGATTGTTGTTCGCGGTGTATTTCTCCAACAAAATGGCCAAAATGATTTTATCAGAACTAGTATAGGTTTCCTAGAAGGGTCTCTCGATATACGCAAGGTATGTGGGATATCAAATTCATGTTAGTGATTTCTAATGCCCAACTATTTTAAAGGGGCCTTCTAATATACTACCGAGTACATGAAGAACCTTTTGATATACCTCAAGGGTATGTGAAAATTCATTCTATATACCAGATGGTACATGGAAGAACCGCATGATCCCCGAGATGCAGTGCAGAAAACAAATGAAATATCCTATGTTTATAAACGTCAAAACACATCTTCTAACCTATCAATCAAATTACTAAATATTTTAACTTAAATATCGTCCAATTTTATCTTGATGGTTAGTGAATTTTTGTGGAATGTGAAACAGTTGCAATATTAAATGACCTAGATGCAGTGCAAATTTTCTCTTTGATGAACTCCACCTAGAGTAAGGTAGATCTTTTCTCAAACAAGAATACTATGCAATCTTCAACAATTTACCTTCAAGCTTTGGAGATATTTCCAGAATGGATAACAATTTCCAATGTTAAGCCTAAAATATCTCTGATATGAGCATAGGATAAATGTTTATAGTGTATAAATGCCCATGCTTTCTTAATCAAAAACCAAAAAATAGAAACTTCGAATAACTCAATCTAATCAAACAATTTTTTCATTTTTGACGTAATTTTGAAAAAGAAATGGTAAAGGAAAAAACATCACATTTGGTGGCAGGACTTGAAAAGAGTTAAGGGAATAAAAGAGAAAAATGTAAATTGCAGTACCTTTAAAAATTATTTCAAAAATAAATGTCTATCTGAGCAGTATTATGATGAGAGAGCCAAAGAGTTTTATGAGGTGAAGTTAGGATCAATGACAATGAAGGATATGAACAGCAAGTTCTTAAATCTACTTAGGTACATACCATACCTTGTGGATGAGAAACCAAAGGTACATCAATTCCTTAGCTATATACCTTATCATATTAAAGATAGAATTGGATATGATAAACCAAAGACCTTGGAGGAAGCTATGAGAAAATCTAACTTCTGTTTTGAGTAAAATCGGAAGAAAGAAAGCTTGCCCAACTGGAAATCTAAGAAAAATAATAATCAGTTTGAACAAAAGAAGAAGGATTTTGTGCCTAACAGAAATTTCAAAAATAATAAGGCCAAAACATTATTCTAATAACAAGAATTTCCAAGGAAATAAGAGCAATACACCCAACAATCAAAATAATTCTAAAGGTAAGAAATTTGCAAATAATCATGGAAACTTTACCAAGAACTTTGAGCGCAAAGAGCCTATCAAGTGCTGGGAGTGTAATGGCCCACACTATGCTTCAGTCTGTCGAAACCGGAAGAATATTATTAGCAATATTCATACCATACAAGAGAAGATGACCGTTGGGGAACTAGAAAGGAGCATGCCTATAATCAACGCAGCCTTGGAGAACTGACAAGGTGAATATCAGACTTCCATGGTGGAAATAGAAGGTATGATAGATCAGACCACTGTAACTATTTTGATTGATACAGGAGCTAGTATCAGTTATATTGCACCTCAAATAGTATAAAAATGTAAATTATCTTTTGAAAAATTTGAGAATTCATGGTTAGTTCAGTTAGCCACTGGTGCTAAAAGAAAGTTAACTTGTTTTGTCAAAAAATGTGCAATAGTTATGGATGAATTTGAAACTGTTGTTAAAATTAATGTTTTTCCTCTTGGTTCTTATGATTTGTTGATTGGTATGGATTGGTTAGAACAACATAGATTTATTCTAAACTGTTATGATAAAACTTTCACATGCTTAAACAATGATGAAAAGCCAGTAATTGTTAAAGGAATACCTAGGAAAACCACCATAAGGCAGATTTCTTCCCTGTAGCTTAAGAGAGCTGTTAGAAAGAGATGTAAAGCTTATGCAGTAACAATTACTGATGAGGAAGGTATAATTAAAACAGATAAGTTAAAAGTGGAAGACATACAAGTCTTAAAAGAATATGTTGATGTATTCCTAGAAGAGATTCTAGGATTACCTCCAAAAAGGGAATTGGATTTCACCATTGAGCTGGTACCAGGTGCAGTACCTAGCTCGAAGGACCCTTATCAAATGAGCATACTCGAACTTAATGAATTAAAATCTCAATTAAAAGAATTAATTGATAAAAAGTATATTCAACCAAGTGTGTCTCCCTGGGGAGCACCTGTCATCTTTGTCAAGAAGAAGGACGGAACTATGCAACTTTGCATAGATTACCATCAGTTAAACAAGATGACCATAAAAAATCAATATTTGTTACCTCGCATAGATGATCTGTTTGATCAACTATGTGGAGCCACGGTGTTTTCAAAAATAGATTTAAGGTCTGGATATCATCAAGTAAGGATTAAATATGAAGACATCTTTAAGACAACATTCAGAACTAGATATGGTCATTACGAATTTGTCGTAATGCCATTTGGGCTTACTAATGCCCCAATTGTTTTCATGTGTTTAATGAACAACATGATGCGTAATTATTTAGATAAGTTTGTGTTCGTGTTTATCGATGACATTCTAATCTATTCAAAAACTGAAGAAGAACATAAAGAACATCTAAAAATTATTTTGCAAGAGTTGTGAGAACATCAACTCTTCGCAAAGTTTAGTAAATGTGATTTATTTAAGGATAAGATTCAGTATTTAGGTCACGTAGTGACCAAGGAAGGAATTTCTGTAGATCCTGAAAAGATAAGGGTAATTGAATATTGGCTGGTTCCTAAGGATGTGACAGATGTTCAATCTTTCATGGTCATTACCGGTTACTACCGGAGGTTCATTGAAGGTTTTTCGAGGATAGAAAATCCAATAAATTCCTTGCAGAAGAAAGGAAAGAAGTTTGACTGGAATAAAAAATGTGAAGAAAGCTTTAAAAAGTTAAAAAATTTATTAAGAAGTGCACCTATTTTAAGAATAGCAGATCCAAATAAAGAATTTGTAGTGTGCACTGACGCCTATAATGATGGCTTAGGTGGTGTTTTGACTCAAGAAGGGCATGTTATTTCCTATGAGTCTAGAAACTTAAAAGTTCATGAAAAGAATTATGCAACATATGATCTGGAATTAGCAGCTGTAATACACACCTTAAAGATGTGGCGACATCACCTAATTGGCAGAAAATTTGTTTTAATGACTGAAAATAAAGGATTGAAGTATCTTTTACATCAACCAAATTTAAATGCTAGACAAGCTAGGTGGTTAGATTTCTTAAGCGAGTATGATTTTGAAATTCAGCATATAAAAGGTAAAGAAAATAAAGTTGCTAATGCATTAAGTAGGAATGCAAGGTTGAATTTTGCAGCAGCTATCAGCACCTATGTTTCAGACTTGGATGAACAACTTAAAGAAGGAATAGAAAAAGATGAAATTTACCAGAATTTGCAAGCTAAAGCTAAAGAAAATCCAACAGAAAACTTAATTAAAGGTTACCGTTTAAATGAATTTTTTTTTATTGTATAAAGATAGGATGTATGTACCTAACGTACCCAAAGTTAAGCTGTTAATTCTTGATGAATTTCATAAAACACCATATTCAGGTCATCCAGGTTATAAAAATACTATAACCATGTTAAGAAAATAGTATTTCTGGCCAAATATGAAAACTGAAGTAGCAGAATATATTGCTATATTTTTGGAATGTCAACAGGTAAAAATTGAACATCAACACCCAGCTGGTTTGCTTCAGCCATTACCCATCCCTAGCTAGAAATGGGAGATAATTAGTTTAGATTTTCTTACTGGCCTGCCTAGAAATCAAAATCAGAATGATTCTATCATGGTATTAGTTGATAAGTTAAGAAAAGCAGCTCACTTTATACCTGTTAAAACTACTTATAAAGCTGCAAACATTGCTGATATTTTTCTAAAACAGATTTTTCGATTACATGGAGTACCAAAAGTCATAATCTCAGATAGAGATCCTAAGTTTACAAGAAACTTTTGGAAGTCTTTGCTTAAAGGGTTAAACACCACATTAAATTTTAGTACTTCTTTCCATCCTCAAACAGATGGACAAACTGAAAGGGTAAACCAAGTATTGAAAGATTTATTAAGAATGTATGTGAAAGACCAGCTTGGTAAATTGGAGGACTATTTACATCTGGTAGAATTTGCTTATAATAATAATTATCAGACATTAGCTAGATTTAGTCCTTTTGAAATTTTATATGGATGAAAATGTAATACTTCTATCTATTGGAGTAATCCAGTAGATAGATTGGTATTAGGTCCCGTTGAGGCCTGGGAATTCGCAGGAGGAAATAGCAAGGGATTCTCCCCAGTCAATGTTCCCAATTAGCCCGTGACTGTTTGGTGTAGGGAATCTGTCGGGTTTGTGGTCTGGATACCGTAGGATAAGTAACAAAAATAAAAGGTTTTACCGGTTGCGGCTCGATCCACCGTATGTATTTTTGTATTTTTGTATTTTTTGGCTTAAAGTATGATATGCAAGTGCCTATTTAACATGCATACTTGATAAAGAATGCCAAGAGTATTCACAATGTGATGCGCAGGTTCTTACCACTCGTCTTAAAACTCACAAGCATCTAAATCACACACCATTAGAAAATAAATACTAACCAGGCTATCTCTAGAGAGTTATTAATTCACGAGAAATGCGATACTATTCATATGTTACGGCAAATCACAGGTAGCTATTCTTAAAACCAAACATACAAACATTAATAAAGTATACATGACAAGGTAGCTCATCAACAGTTAAAACTTCCATTACTCATAGTGGAAAAAATCATAGAATATAATAGAGAACATTTAGCCAAGAACATAGGTTCAGAAAGTTAGAACGCTCTCACAGTTAATGAAACACAGTTGAAAACGAAATAGTTCCTCTTCAGCATTGTTCATTTATCGCGTTTGAAACATTCCACACAGCACCTTTTCCAACAGGCAAAAATTGTAATTTTTTATTGTAAAACGAAGTAGTTCCTCTTACACACAATAATTCACAAGTTTTTTCCAGGGAAAAATCCCTTGTAAGTTCTAACTTTCCTATATTTAAACTAAATCAGTTAACCGCTTGGGCTTCCCCCAACCGTGTGACCTTTGGGTTCCTCCAAATCATTTAATATCCCCCTTTTGTCTTTTCTATGAGTACTCATGATTTACTTCATGCATTACGTTTTAGAGTACTCGGCAAAGCGGATCCGCTAGATAACTAACAGATCTTTCCAGGCCTCGGATTTTGTCGCCGTTGATTCTGCTACTTCATCTCCCCTCTATGTCTTCTCGTAGTAGTAATTTATAAAAAATCTCTTGTGTTCATCTGCAATTACATGACATGTATCATTAATCAGGACTACATTTTTCAACAAAACCAAAATGCATCAACAAAACGACTAGTCATCAAAAGAGGCCTTATACTGTCATGAAAAAACCTTAACAAATGCCAGAACCACTGTCTCATCCATAAGGGTTTAATAATGTCGAAACGATGGGGAGAGAAAACTTATCGGCGGCTTAAAACACCAAAACCTCGGCCGTGGTAGTCTTACTCACCACCGCGTCGGCGGATTTCCAACAGGAAATGGGATCTGTGAGATCGTTAAGTTCATCGAAGTCGAAAAATCTAGACTCAAACTCTAGGTGAAAAAAGTCCCAGTCAGCGAGCGGAGGAACATCAACGTCGGACACTTAGTGCGTTACATAGCCGCAAGGGCAGAGGAGGAAAGACTACGACCTCCGATCCAAGACAAAGTGACGAAGACTCGATAAAGCATCGGCGGGCGGAGCAGTTCTATGCTGGACATTTCATTTGTTTGAGATCCACAAGGGCAGAAGATAAATAGACCAACTCCTCCCATAATGTGAACAAGCCAAAAACATGACGCGACAACAAAGAAGTTAACGTCATCATTCGATTTCTGCAATGGAGTCTCCCTAAAGAAAAATGTTGCCGATAAGTTGTTTAAACGACTTCCGAAACCGTGGTTAGCATGGGATCTAAGTTCCCAAGAAGAAAATGCAGCTCGAAGGGTAACAAAACAAACTCTAAACGCCACGACCCACAGCAATTTCAAACATAAGCAATTTTTTGAAAACAGGAAGAGAGTTAACCTTAAAATAGTCCGAAATTAAAACATGACCAAAAGGTTCATGGATCCAAACGATTCAAGGCAACGCTAAAATTAATCAGGGGGTCCAAAATTTGAAAATTTGGGGGCAACAGTTGCAGCTGCAACAATTGGCGACTACCTGGTGAACCTAGATCTCTGGATGATTATTTCTTGCGTAACAGACTATTTAGCAACGAACGAACTTGTTGAATTCTTCCAGCTATCTGGATTTCTCAAATGGCATGTATATGTACTTTTAATCATTGATGATAGTCGAATTTAGGAAAGTGGAAACCAGGATCTTCAAGTCAAGATAACTCTTTTGAGGCTAAAATATGGATTTCATTTGTTACTTCTATCTTCAGGAAGCTGCTAGCTTGGACACCACAGGATTGTAGCATATGGTAAACAGAAACATTCATTTGTTCCTCATTCCCATGCCATTTTAGCACTTTTCGTGCTTTTGAACTTTTGTCCTTTTCATATGAGCCCTCCTGCATGCCTTTCTTTCTGAATTTTAATTCAGGCTCCTATATCCCTAGTGTCCTTTTGTGTGAGAGGTGTATTCACATTTCAGCTCATGGACGAAGAGGAACTTTCGGCGATTTAGTACTTATATGGTTCAACATTTGTTTTGATATATAATGCTTTCATAGGATTTTTCGACTCTTATCTACCTTGTGACATTCAATTCTTGGCATGGGATCATTTATATATAATATAATGTTTACCTTGCTTCTTTTCCATGGGCCCTTTGCTATCACTCCCTAGGACATTTTAAATGTGACATGGATGGAGCCTCAAAATAGTATTCCAAACCTTTTGATTCTGGTTTATTTCAAAGGGGTTAAGCAGGACTTCAATGTGTACATATCCACTCGGGAAAACTGCTAAAATGGAAGAAATCATTTTAGATAAACAATAATACACAGTCTTATACCCAATAATTTTAATCATTCCAAAATTCTGATGTTCTCCCTACAATAGCAGGTTTGCCTCCTTTATTGAAATCAGTAGAATTTAAACTAAAACAAAACTGAACCACATAACTCAAAAAGACGGCCAAGCCAAATTATTTATATACAAGATAGAAGAACACAAACAAAACTCAGGAAAAATAAGGTTTGAGAACTAAACCATTTACTGGTAAGTTCTCTTACCACCCTTGTAAATCTTGCAACCTATAAGTTGAGGGGCCAAGCTTTGCTGCAATCTAGAAAGGACCTACCCACAACTACTGGAATTTTGCGTGTTTTCCTTTCTCATCATGGGGGTGGTCCCACTTGAGAACCAAATCTCCCACCTCAAAATCTTTTGTACCAGCCTTGTGTTTATCAAACCATCTCTTTACTACCTCTTGTTGTTTAAAACGCTCTCTGGCTTTAGATCGAGACTCTTCTGCCTTTAGGAGATTATATATCCTCATTTGCAAGACTTCATTATCTGATCCCCTAGATTCTTGAGCTATTATGGAAGAGGGTAGCATGATATCGGGGGGTAGAATGGCCTCTTTACCATACACAAGGGTATATGGAGACATTCCTATCGAAGACTTGGGGGTGACTCTATCAGCCCAGAGGGAGTTTGGTAAAGCTGAGTGCCAACTCCTTTGATTTTCTATCACCGTCTTTTTTAAAATCCTGATTAGGTTCTTATTTGTAGAATCGGCTAAGCCATTTCCCTGTGGATAATAATTAGCAGAGCAATGCAACTTAATCCCTTTCTCATGAGCAAAAGTAGTTAATCTTATTGAGTAAAAGTAAGTAGCATTATCAAAAACTAAAGAAACTGGAACTCCAAACCTGGTCATAATATGGTCTTGCAAGAAGTCTATGACCGCATTCTCATTTATTTTACGCAACGGGATGGCTTCGACCCAGCGAGTGAAGTAGTCAGTTGCTGTCAGAATATACTTGTGTTGCAGGGAAGAATTTGGCTTTATCTCCCCAATGATACATGGGTGTGTGCATCTTTGAAAAGTGTGGGCCAGTAGTATCTGGCTCTGAGAATTTTGTGAGATGTAGTATCTCCTGAAAAATGTCCCCCAGCAAGACCGTCATGCAGATCTGTCATTACCTTCTTCGCATATTCTTTTTCTAAGCATCTAAGAAGAACTCCGTCGTAATTTTTTCTGAATAATATTCCTTCAATAATTTGATAGGAGGCTGATTTAAGACGCAGTGCTCTTCTTTGCTTAGAATTCCAATGTTCTGGAAATGATCCTGTTTGAAGGTAATGCACAAGATCTCGATACCAAGATTCTGGGGCTGTGAAAAAAGGACATACATCCATCAAATGTAATTCAGCCTCATCTTCCTAGGCATGTTCTTCATCATTCCTATTTTCGGTCATTAGTCTGCACAACCCTTTCCCTTTAACTATAGAAGTTGGATTGAACTTGAGGTCATACTCCTAAAGATCCATTACCCAATTACCCCTTCTTTCTCCTAAATCCTTCTGTACAAAAAGAGACCTCACAGCTGGGTATGGGACGATTACCTTGATTCGGTTTTTTAGTATGTAGGGCCTGAATTGTTTCACTACTTTGAACACTATGTAAGATTGTTTATCAATAGCTGGTTAATTTAATTCAACCCCCTGTAGACCAGTGCTCATAAAATATATGGGGAATTCTTCTCCCCCATCTTCCTTCTGAGTAAGCACAGCTGCTAGCGAATCATCAGATGCGAAAGTGTACAGAATAAAATCTTTATCGAAATCTGGGATTTTGAGAGAGGGTTCACGTGCAATAGCGGTTTTAATCTTGCTGAAGGCGTTCTTCTCAACCTTAGTCCACTTGAATTGTACCCTTTGCTTTACCATTTGCTGCAAAGGTTTAACAATTTGAGAAAAATCTGGCACAAACCTTCACATGAAGTTTATTGTTCCCATAAATGATTGCATCCCCTTTTTATTATGGGGAAAGGGGATCTGTTCAATGGCTTTGATCCTTTCTGGGTCTATGGATATTCCCTTCTTTGAAACTACGTGACCTAGCAACTTACCCTCAGTGACAGCGAACATGCACTTTTTGGGGTTGAGTGAGATACCATATTTTCGGCAGCGTTCAAAAATCTGCTTTAGATGAAGCGTGCGTTCTTCTCTCCTCTTTGAGAATATCATGATGTAATCGAGGTACGCTATAGCACTGCGGCAAATCAAACTACGGAAAGCTATGTCCATATTCCTCTGGAACGTGGCTCCAGCGTTTATAAGCCCAAACGGCATTCTTCTGTAGGCGAAAGTTCCCCACTTGGTCCTGAATGTTGTTTTCAATCTGTCTTCTTTGGCTACTAATACTTGATTGTAGCCTGAAAATCCGTCTAATAAAGAAAATAGTTCAGAACCTGAGACCATTTGTAGTAGTTGCTCCATGGGTGGAACAAGATAATTGTCTTTATCCGAAGCACGCTTTAAGTTTCTGAAATCCACACATAGCCTGATTTCGCCAGATTTCTTCCTCACTGGTACCAGATTTGAAACCCATTCTGAGTGCCTAACCTTAAAAGTGATTCTAGCATCCAATAATTTCTTAACTTCACTCTGGATTAGAGGCTCCAATTTTGGGTGCATTTTCCTTAAAGGTTGCTGATAAGGTTTGACTCCAAATTTGATGGGGATAACATGCTGGATGATACTGGTGTCATATGTCTTTATATCTTCGTATGTCTAGGCGAAAACATCTTTATATTGATTAAAAAGACCGATGAACTTATTTCTTTCTGTTGGTGAATAGCATTTCCCAAGATTCACATATTTAGGCTTTGTCTCAGTCCCTAAATTTATCAATTCAAACTGCAGAGACGAGCTGTGAGTCTTCACGTTTGCTGGTCTTCTAAATTTTTCGTTTAAATCAAACATCCATTCTAAGGTTCTGACTCCTTTAGGGATGAAATTATCAAATTTCAGCTCGGCCTGATGCTCTTCATCGTCAATAATTTCCCCTTTAAATACCTCATCATTCGTTAAGCATTCTATAATCTGCTAATCGTCGTCGAACACTCGTAGGTTGGTAATCATATCTGGAACTGAGGGCCTGAAAATAAATTCAACGTAGCACCGATTATTAGTAGGCACAAGCCTAGCAGCTGATGTGGCCAACAAGTCAGCTGCTGCTTTCTTAAGTCTTGGAATTGATATAATATTAAATGCATTAAAACATTTGATTAAATCCCATACCTCATTTTGATAAGCTTGTAAGTGAGGAGAAATACAATGTATTTGATTCCGAATTTGTTTTACAATTATTTCTGAATCTCCAAAAACTTTCAGATTATTTGCCTTTAATTCGATTGCTTTCCTTAAACCTTGAACCAATGCTTCATATTCAGCTATGTTATTTGTACATTCAAACTCTAACCTACATGAAAGAAAATGTGTGTTCTTCTCGAGGTCTATCAGGACACAGCTGGCTCCTGACCCTTCTAACGTCTTAGATCCATAAAAAAAAAGTGTCCAGAAATTGCTAACTACTGTACGGGAGTCTACTTCTACTGCTAAGTTTACTATTTTACAATCAATTTCATCATCCTGTGAAAACCGAAGGAGAGCAGGCTGAGCGTCTAATGTGTTGATGGCTTCTTCTGCTTGGTAATTTCTTGGTTCTAACTCAATAAAGCAATTTTCCAAAACAGAATCCACTGGTTCATTTTTTTCCTCAAACTGAGTAATGTTGTATTTCATATGGGGATCCCTCAAAATTTCGATTTGATTCAGGATCCCTTTATATGGCAGCCACAGGTGCGACCAATCCATGGAAAAATATTTGTTTATCTTTGCCGACCAGTCCCTGCTCAAAAGAAGCCCATAAGCATCTGGTATGTCGGCCATTAAAATATAAATAACTTGACACACCTTATCATTCGAAGATAAGTGGACTAGAACATCCTCCATCTCCCCAATTACCTTTACATTCGTTCTATCCAACTCAAAAACCCTCTAGGTGGATGGTTTAGGCTGCCCATTTATCCTTTTGCAGACCGACAGCGGAATAAGGTTAACCGATGCCCCTGAGTCTACCAAGCAATTATGTACATTGTGGTTAAAAAATTCAAAAGTGAGGAGAAATGGTGGATTCTTGTTTTTAGACTTAACTCCTACGATTGCTTCTCCAATTTTTTCCTCCTTGGGTTGATTGCCGGTGGGTAGCCCTTCCTCTGATGCTTCAAGTGCTTTCCAAAGCTTTTCTTTCTGCTGCGGCACCTTATACATTTCAAATAAAGAGATATTCACCTTTACCTTCTTTATATCCTCCACAATGTCATATTCCATCTTAGGTTCGGTGGGATTTGGTTTACCATTATTGATTTTCCCTTCATTGGGCTTGGTGAACCCGTTAGTCTGTCTAGGATCTTGGCTTGTGATGGTAAATTCCAGAATTTCATTAGCTAAGGAGTTATTCTGAAATTTCTTAACATTCCTCTGAATCCTTTTAATATTTGGGAGCATGAGACTATTTTCTTTAGCCAACCCTTGGCTTCTTGTTTTTACATTCGTTTCCATGACATCCCCGTATCCTAAATTCCTTTCTTCCTCTGCATCAAATAACGAAACAGAGTCCTACAGAACCATGGTCTCATCCTCTTTTCCTTTCATTGATGTATTACTGTCTTTCCTTTCTTCATCTTCATCTTCTGTTAATTTAGAATCCAACAACTGATTCATCACCAACGTCATTGGGTTTATCCATTGAGGACAATTCTTTTCAAAGTGAGGTTGTTGGTGGAAAGTGCAAAAATTGTCCATTCCTACCTCTGTTAAATTCATAGATGTTGAATTGTGCGGAGGGGGTTGGGATTGATTGTTATCCTCCCATTTCTTGTAATAGGGCTTGTAGAACTTTTGGGATTCCTTTTCCTTTTCCAAGTCTATGATTCTGTTAGAAAGCTTCTACATCATTTTTGCCATTCCTTCAAAATCTGGTGATTGCTCTTCCTTAGGCTTAGTAAACAACAAGGCTTTCCTTCCCACATTTTTTTCTCCTGATCGTTCGGGATAATCTTCGATACTTTCCCTTTCAACCTCTACTTTCTCTGCCTCCTCATAGGTCTCTACTAAAGTGGGCTTGGGCTTCATTTTGGAAAACATGGCCAACTCGGGTCCTAAAGCTGAGGTATAGTATTCAATCAGGACTTTTTTTGAAGGTTTGTCACCTTCAGAAAAATTCTTCAAATATGCTACAAATCTTTGGGTAAAACTATGCACCTTCTCTTTTCTTTCTTTCGTTAAGGAGCATAGTCCTTTCATGAGAGCTGCATGAGTTTTTTGGGTCGCATACTTACTTCTAAAAATCCTCTCAAAGGTATCCCAATCAGGGATAGAATTTGCAGGCAAACCAAAGTACCACGATGCGACAGCTCCTTTAAGGGTGTGCGGGAAAATTCTGCAAACTACATCCTCATACTCCCCATTCCTTAACCCTTCTATCACCAAATAGAAACTTTGCAAGTGGTCGTCTACCCATATCTTCTCATTTGGGTTGAATTTGGGCAGCATGTTTTCAAAAGATTGAGGTAAATCATGCAACGGAGGTGTTAGGTTTAAAGGTGATCTGGCTTTCCACGCAGGTGGTGGATTCAGTGGGTTGGGTGGTTGATTTGCATTTACGCTTGCCATGAGTCTAGGTGGAGAGTGAGGGGGTGAGCGAATAGGAGTGTGAACAGGAGAACTGTGAGGAGTATCCAGGCCTACTTGATTCAAAGGCAGTACAACTTCCTGTAAGGATGTTTCTACAAGTTATTCCCAATCCCCAACCAGCACTGAGTCTTCCAATATAGGACGATCTTTCCTTTTATATTCTCTTATGGGAAATTCAGGGATAATCGACAATCCTCCAATATTCTTCATGTATGCCCTAGTGTGTCTTCTCAGATCATTAACAATTTCGTTGTCGACAAAGTACAAATGTTCTCTACACCCTTCTTCAAGAATTGGATTATGAAACACACCACTTTCTAAACTATCACCAGTGGAATAGTCTCGGGAAAATAGGTTTCCCCGGCCAGCCATGCACTGGCGGCCCTCCTTTTAGCGCCAAAACCTGTTGAGGCATCAGAATTCATAGGTGGAAACATCAAGGGATTCTCCCCAGTCAATGTTCTCAATTATCCCGTGACTGTTTGGTGTAGGGAATCCGTCCGGTTTGCGGTCCGGCTACCGTAGGTCAAGTAACAAAAATAAAAGGTTTTACCGGTTGCAGCCCAATCCACTGTATATATTTTTGTATTTTTTGGCTTAAAGTATGATATGCAAGTGCTTATTCAACATGCATACTTGATAAAGAATGCCAGGAGTATTCACAATGTGATGCGCAGGTTCTTACCTCTCGTCTTAAAACTCACAAGCATCTAAATCACATACCATTAGAAAATAAATACTAACCAGGCTATCTCTAGAGAGTTATTAATTCACGAGCAATGCGATACTATTCATATGTTACGGCAAATCATAGGTAGTTGTTCTTAAAACCAAACATACAAACGTGAATAAAGTATACATGACAAGGTAGCTCATCAACAGTTAAAATTTCCATTACTCATAGTGGAAAAAATCATAGAATATGCTAGAGAACATTCGAGCAAGAACATAGGTTTAGAAATTTAGAACGCTCTCACAGTTAATGAAACACAGTTGAAAACAAAATAGTTCCTCTTCAACATTGTTCATTTATCACGTTTGAAACATTCCACACAACACCTTTTCCAACAAGCAAAAATTGTAATTTTTTATTGTAAAACGAAGTAGTTCCTCTTACACACAATAATTCACAAGTTTTTTCCAAGGAAAAAGCCCTTGTAAGTTCTAACTTTCCTATATTTAAACTAAATCAGTTAACCGCTTGGGCTGCCCCCAATCGTGTGACCTTTGGGTTCCTCCAAATCGTTTAATATCCCCCTTTTGTCTTTTCTATGAGTACTCATGATTTACTTCATGTATTACGTTTTAGAGTACTCAGCAAAGCAGATCTACTCAGTAACTGATAGATATTTCTAGGCCTAGGCTTTTTTCGTCGTCGATTCTGCTACTTCGTCCCCCCGCTATGTCTTCTCATAGTAGTAATTTATAAAAAATCCCTTGAGTTCATCTGCAATTACACGACATGTATCATTAATCAGGACTACATTTTTCAAAACAAAACAAAAATACATCAACGAAATGACTAGTCATCAAAAGAGGCCTTATACTGTCATGAAAAAACCTTAAAAAATGCCAGAACCATTGTCTCGTCCATAAGGGTTTAAGACTGTCGAAACGACGGGGAGAGAAAACTTATCGGCAGCTTAAAACACCAAAACCTCGGTCGTGGTAGTCTTACTCACCGCCGCGTCGGCGGATTTCCAACAGGAAACGGGATCCATGAGACCGTTAAGTTCATCGGAGTCGGAAAATCTAGACTCAAACTCTAGGGGAAAAAAGTTCCAGTCGACGAGTGGAAGAACATCAACATCGGAGACTTAGTGCGTTACACAGCCGCAAGGGCAGAGGAGGAAAGAATATGACCTCCGATCCAACACAAAGTGACGAAGATCTGATAAAGCATCGGCGGGTGGAGCAGTTGTATGCTGGACATTTAGTTTGTTTGAGAGCCACAAGGGTAGAAGATAAACATACCAACTCCTCCGATAATGTGAACAAGCCAAAAACATGACGTGACAACAAAGAAGTTAAGTTCATCGTTCGATTTCCGTAACGGAGGCTCCCTAAAGAAAAATGTTGCCGATAAGTTGTTTAAATGACTTCCGAAACTTTGGTTAGCACGGGAACTAAGTTCCCGAGAAGAAAATGTAGCTTGAAGGGTAACAAAACAAACTCTAAACTCCGCGACCCAAAACAATTTCAAACATAAGCAATTTTTTGAAAACAGGAAGAGAGTTAACCTTAAAATAGTCCGAAATTAAAAGATGACAAAAAGGTTCATGGATCCAAACGATTCAAGGAAACGCTAAAATTAAATAGGGGGTCCAAAATTTGAAAATTCCGGGGCAACAGTTTCAGCTGCAACAGGTCCAGAACTATTAAAAGAAATGGAAAAAATTGTAAAACAAGTGCAGAAAAATATTAAAGTGGCACAGGATCGGCAGAAAAGTCAAGCAAACTTAAAAAGAACTCAAGAGGAGTTTCAGGTAGGTGAACATGTGTTCATCAAGGTAAGGCCCAAAAAGAGCTCTCTGAGATTGGGGAGTTGTGCAAAATTGGCACCTTGTTACTGTGGCCCATTTGAAATTCTATCTAGGATTGGACAAGTAGCTTATCAATTAGCATTACCACCTAATTTAAGAGTACATAATGTTTTTCATATTTTCGTTTTAAAGAAATATGTTCATGATTCTACTCATGTTGTTAACTGGAATGATGTACAGGTGGAACCAGAAGGAGCTTTTATGGTGGAACCGGACTGTATCCTCGGGAGGAGGGAAATTACACTTTGGAACCGCACCATTGGACAGGTGAAGGTGCAATGGAAGCACCTTAGTCCAGAGGAAGCCACCTGGGAATTGGAAAGTAAAATGCAAGATGCATATCCAATTCTGTTCCAGGGGAATTTTGAGGATGAAGAATAAATAACATCGAGGACGATGTTATATTCTAAGGGGGTGAGTATGTCACATGCCCCAATTTTGCAAAATAATATTATCTTATTTGATTTTATTCCAAGACATTATGTTAAATTTTATGCTAAGTTGTAAATGATGACTCAGCAGAGTCAAGGATATTGAATGTAATTCTGAATATTTTAATCATAAATAAATAAAAGTGGAGACAACAGCTTGGGAGAGCTGTTAAAAAGAGTGTTACTGGTCAAGTTGGTGGAGGAGACTGGGTGGAGAGAAAATAGACAAGTGGCAGCATCCTCAAACACTTCCAATGTTGCAGTGGAAACCTCCATACATTTGGGGTCATGATTCCGCAAGAAAGTGGGATCAGAGCAGGTGGCTCAATTAATGACAACTAACCCAAAAATACTTAGGCAATCTTAATAAAAAATCCCATTGAAGAGAGCTGAGGCTGCTCATTCCAAGAAGGGAACCATTCAGGTGAATGTACTTCAGAGGATTTCATTGGGAAGGGAATTTGTGGAATGTGTTTGAGAGGTGAACTGTAGAAAGTGATCTAGTACAACTATTTAGCTAAAGGATCTTGCTGCTGAGTGCAGAGTTAGTACTGAGTCATTGGGCTAGTATTTTTTTGCTTGCTCCACCAGTTCTCAGCCAAGGAGACCAGGAATAGGCTCGGGGGTCCTGAGAAGACGTTGTTTGAGCACTCTCTAGGAGTTGGTAGGGAGGAACGCCTCCCAACGCTATTGTCATCCAGATTTAAACAGGTTCTATATTCTTTTATTTGTTGTGTTAAAATTTTATATCTGAGAATGAACGAGTAATGAATGATTTACAAGTTTTGTAATGAACTGTTAGAGCTTGTAATATTTTAGTTATTTGAATATTGAATATGTAATTAGATGAAATAATCCTACCTGTGTTTTTCCCCATCTGGAATGAACCAGACCATACTCTAACATAGGTAGTGTCTTTAAAATAGATGAAGATATGATAGGAATCTGAAATGAGTCGATGCATTATGCATTTCATTATATCAACGTAACTTATTTTTGTATTAATACTATTATCGGCAAAGAACAAAACCTGTTCTTATATGTTCTTGCTAACCAGATTATGTGGGTAAGTACATTAGAAAAAGAAATAGAAATAACTCAGCATAGGTAGAAGAGTCTTCTTTATAAATACTCTAATAGGAAATAGATTATGCTATACACAGTGTCTTATTCTTTTTATTGAATTTAAATTATGCAGGATGGTAATCTAGGCTATGTCACATGCTTATTTTCCTTGTATTATACTTATTAACCTGTTGCTTATGAAGTAGAAGAAATAAAGCTAAACTACTTGTTTACTTCCCGTTCAAACAAAGGTATCAGATACCGTATCTAGTTACTAGAATTAATAATAGTTTAAAAACTAACAGATACTACTAACTCAGAATAGTGATATGAAGAATAATTATGGTATTAAGATAGAAAATATAAATACTTAGTTTAATTAATTATATTGTTAATTAACTAAGAGAATTAGTTACTATAAATCGGAAGGGTTTATGGAAAAGAATTATTCTTTTATTTATAAAAAAAACAGACTCATTACTAAATTAATGTTTACAAGTAATCCTACTAAAACCCTAGATAACAATTCAGAAAAACAATAAGAACTTAATAAACTAACATTGCATATCTATATAAGAACTATACTGCAAATACTAACAGGTTTATTTTTCTACAAAAAAGAACTGTAGGGTCAAACCCTAGTTTAATACTACCTTGTTCTAATAAAAACAACCAAGTCATAATCTAGTGGTTGGATTTTATATACAAGCTTAAATATTTATAATAAATACAGATAATGGTCTTACGTAATATTATCATTTATAAATTAACAATTCTTTAAACAAAATGAAGAAATCTTAAAGTAAAAAAAAAGAAACAGAGTTTAATTCATTAAACCCTAACCTGAAAATCCTTGAGTACTGAAATGGTTTAAAAATTTATTAATAGTAATCTAATCAATTAATGAACAATACAAAAAATATATTTTTATAGGTTAAATAGGGTTAAAACCCTATCTCATATTTCTGAGCTGAAATTACTCAATTTTCTTTAAAATATACAAAACCATTACAGTAGAACCCAAGATAAGCTATAAAATTAGTTCTTTTTATATAACCATTAAAAGAACAATTTAAATGCATTTACACAAAGATAAAATACCAAAATAATAAAGGAGAACAAATTTAACTTACAGACAGACTGTCTTAAGACAATTACATTATAATAATGAGCCCGAAGGCCGATTGGAAGTCAAAACTTTACCAATGTACAAAAAGAAACTCAGTAAAAAGCCGAATACCCATATCTTGTATGGAGTATGGATAGTATTAATATAATTTTACAAAATTATAAGTTCAACCCTAATACGAGAGGAGAGCTTCACAAGTTACAACTTAAATCCAAAGTCACCTTGCGACAAGCAAGGGTTTTAACCAAAACAAAAACTATAAAAACGAAGGACAGCAACCCAATACTGGGTGCAACACAACCGAGACCTTCTCCAATTGCAAAAGTCTGTACAAGTAGAGAAAAACCTATTTGAAACTGGAGCTTACCATGAACGCTTCATGGAGCCATTTTTACAGTGCAACGGACAACTTTGGAGATGAGCCAACCTGCATAATAAAGAACCAAAGATATTTTAAAATTCAAAAACCCTTATGTGGAATAAAACCATAAACAACAACAGCTCTTAAAATTTGTTTTACTCACCTTAACCAAAAGTGAAAACGATGGAGCTCTCGACGAATAGTAACACCACGACCAACGCTAAAAGGAGCCAAACCCTCATGCTTGCCAATAATGGAGACGACGAGACTCTGGTGTTTTTTATTCACAACTATCAGCAAATATGGGGGTATGCCTGAGCAAAAGCAGCAAATAAGTCAATTAGTGTGTTGTCGGATTGTTACCAACATACAAGCAGGAAGAGTAAACCCTACGACAAAGGATCTTTGCAATCACACACAGTAAGCACAAGCTTTCACCCATGATAGAGTACGATAAAAGGATAGAAAATGATGACATAGGCAGATGGTAGAGCCAGGTGCAAGGAGGGTAGTGAACTCTATCCAAAAGGAAGAAATTGCAGTGAAGGCGAACAATAGAACCCAACTCAAGGGAGTAAGCCATGATAAAAGCCAGCATTGAAGCCTCTATAGCTATCTATAGCTCACAGCTGCCATGGGAGCCTGTGGAGCATCCCACAGAGCCAACGCAAATGTCAGAGGTCGAATGAGCCAAATGTTAGGGTTGACAACTTTATATGCAACCAATGCATGGCCAAGAAATCTCCGCGTGGCCGCATCAAACAAATCATGCAGTGGGTCGATTTTCCATAGTCACCTACATTTCCATAACAATCATTTAATCACCAATGATTTCATAAAAACCGCATTATACTTTGCATGGGATTCAAATAAAACAATAATTGTTTCAATGCTTGGTGCATAGCTCGTCATTGGCATGGTTTACAACATTATAATAATTGTTTAACGTCAATTTTTAGCTCATCACTGGAGTGGGGTGCAACGTTATTACAATGTTGACTTACCACTTAACATAATCCTTTAGCCTCGTAACCCAAAGAAATACATTACATAGTTGACCAATAACCAATGTTATGAAATACCGCAAGTAAATGCTAGTGAGGATTATACATAATAGGTTATACTAATGAGTATCATGGAGAGAAGTTACAAAATTATATTAATGTTATTGTTATTATATGAATAGTATATAAGTGAGTATTAACCCCTTTTGATTTAGTTACAAACCATCAAATTTTATAGTAATAACATCTTTGTGAAATAGAGTGTAGTAACTAACTTGTTACCTATAGTAATTTAGGATAATTTACAAAATCATTAACTTATAAATAGTCAAGTTAATGGTGTAAGGATAACTATCTTTTAGTTCCAGTTCTTTTCTTGGTGATGTAAATAACTACACAGCTTTCAACTTGTGTAATTTGCATAGTGTCGTTTGGGGTAAGATCGTAAGTATTATTCAAATGTAACATTAATAAAATCCTTTATGTCGAGAAACAAATAGTTTATGCACATTTGAAACCTTAGAAACTAGCAAAGTTTTGATGGAAAACTATGTAATGGCAAAGTGAAATGTAAGAACATTTTCCTAGGAACTCTTTTACTTAATACAGATCCATGCGATCTTATCTTAGATGATGTGGCAGTTTCTCATTACTTGGAGTATAGTTTTACATTTCTACTAAATTACTAAGGTGAACATAAGATGAAAAGATTGTCTCGATAAGAAAAATACCAGCCCTGGAAGTGTTCTTAGATAGAACCTAATATAAGAAATGTAATATAGAATTGATAGGGTATGTATTTTTGAAAATAAAGAATATCAAGCAGATAAAATAAAGAGTTCAGAACCAAAGGAAGCAGTACTGTCGCTACATACTCTACAGAAAGAAATACAATCATCTAAACTTAGTTTACAATAGCAATAGGAGAAAAACAAACTGTGTTACCTTACAGAAGTAGGTTGAATTACAACAGCTTATAATCTAAGCTTATTATTTGCAAATATAATATTATATGATGCTTTATGAATTTAAACACGATACTCAATCATTTATACATGTAAATCTGTAAGAACAAACAATCGATCTATGTTAGCATAAATGCTAAGTAAGCCCTAGAATTCAATGTCAGATTCCACCTACTGTCATAAATAGAACTCATCAGTAAACGAAATATAGAATTAATGTGCAAGATAAACTTAAGATTGTGTTAATAAGAAAACTGCTGAGTTAACATAATTGAGTTTATGCAAATTAATCTATGAACTGTTTCTCTTTTTACTAACCGTTAACTGTTAATAAACTGCAGTCTCAACATTTTATGTTATTTCAAAATTTTAAATTTTTGTGAAAATTTGGGGTTTTGACATGTGGTATCAGAGCACAAGGTTCAAACCTTAGGCCTTGATGGATCCCAAATAGATTTTAGGAAATAGTAACTGAATTATTATGCTGACGTATTTTTTTCTTCTTTTAAGTGTTAATCAATAGAGAATTGTTTTCTGAAGTTTAACAGGCAGGTATGGAAAGGCTGGAAGAGTATGCAGAGGAGGAGTCTCCAATTACTGAAACAGGAAATCTACCAAGAGATCCTATACTAGAGGATTTAACTACCAATTCCTGAGGATTGCTACAAACTGTAAAGGACCTAAAAACTAAAATGGATTCTTTAAAGCGAGAAAATGAAAGTATTCTGAGGGCTCAAGAAGAGCTTAATCAGATCCTAACTGAGAAGTTTCAAATTGAGGGTAGGGGTAGAAGAACTGAATCAGAAGATACCAGTCATCAACGTAAATCTAAAAAGATGAAACATACTAAAACTAAAAGTAGTTTGTTTTCTGAAGTGTTTGGAAAACAACAAAACTATCATACTACTAGTGACAGTAGTGACGATAATCAGTATACTAAAAAGAGGAAATACAATCCTTATGAGGAGATTTCCAGAGAATTCGAAAAGATAAAACCATCAACCTTTAATGGAGAGACTAAGAAAGGGGAGGAAGCTGAATCCTGGTTATCTGGGATGAAGAAGTACTTCCAAATATATAACTATTCTAACCAGTTAAAGGCTATAATGGCTATATATAACCTCTCATGAAAGGCTGACATTTGGTGGCATGAGTTGAAAAGAGTTAAGAGAATAAAAGAGAGAAATGTGAAATGGAGTACATTTAAAAGGTATTTCAAAAAGAAATTTATGTCTGAGCAGTATTATGAGAAGAGAGCCAAAGAGTTTTATGAGCTGAAGTTAGGATCAATGACAATGAAGGATCTGAATAGCAAGTTCTTAAATCTACTTAGGTACGTACCATACCTTGTGGATGAGAAACCAAAGGTACAACGATTCCTTAGCTGTCTACCTTATCATATTAAAGATAGAATTGAATATGATAACCCAAAGACCTTGGAGGAAGCTATGAGAAAAGCTAACTTCTATTCTGAGCAGAATCAAAAGAAAGAAATCTTGGCCAACTGGAAAGCTAAGAAAAATAATAATCAGTTTGAACAAAAGAAGAAGGATTTTATGCCTAATAGAAATTTCAAAAATAATAAGGCCAAAAAATTATTCTAATATCAAGAATTTCCAAGGAAATAAGAGCAATACACCCAACACTCAAAAAAATTCTAAAGGTAAGCAATTTGCAAATAATCATGGAAACTTTACCAAGAACTTTGAGCGCAAAGAACCTATCAAGTGCTAGAAGTGTAATGGCCCACACTATGCTTCAGCCAGTCCAAACTTGAAGAAGACTATTAGCAATATTCATACCATACAGGAGGAGATGACTGTTGGGGAACTAGCAAGGAGAATGCCTAGAATCAATGTAGCCTTGGAGAACCGACAAGATGAATATCAGATTTCCATGGTGGAAGTAGAAGGTATGATAAATCAGACCCTTGTAACTATTTTGATTGATACAGTAGCTAGTCTCAGTTATATTGCACCTCAAATAGTAGAAAAATGTAAATTATCTGTTGAAAAATTTGAGAATTCATGGTTAGTTTAGTTAGCCACTGGTGCTAAAAGAAAATTAACTTGTTTTGTCAAAGAATGTGCAATAGTTATGGATGAATTTGAAACTTTTGTTAAACTTAATGTTTTGCCTCTTGGTTCCTATGATTTGCTGATTAGTGTGGATTGGTTAGAACAACATAGAGTAATTCTAAATTGTTATGATAAAACTTTCACATGCCTAAACAATGATGAACAACTAGTAAGTGTTAAAGGAATACCTAGAAAAACCACCATAAGGTAGATTTATGCCCTATAGCTTAAGAGAGCTGTTAGAAAGGGATGTAAAGCTTATGCAGTAACAATTATTGATGAGGAAGATATAATTAGAATAGATAAGTTAAAAGTGGAATACATACCAGTCTTAAAAGAATCTATTGATGTATTCCCAGAAGAGATTCCAGGATTACCTCCAAAAAGGGAATTGGATTTCACCATTGAGCTGGTATCGGGTGCAGTACCTAGCTCAAAGGCCCCTTATCGAATGAACATACTCGAACTTAATAAATTAAAAACTCAATTAAAAGAATTAATTGATAAAAAATATATTCGACCAACTGTGTCTCCCTGGGGGGCACCTGGTATCTTTGTCAAGAAGAAGGACGGAACTATGCGACGTTGCATAGATTACCGTTAGTTAAACAAGAGGACCATCAAAAATTGATATTCGTTACCCCACATAGATGATCTGTTTGATCAACTACGTGGAGACACAGTGTTTTCAAAAATATATTTAAGGTCTAGATATCATCAAGTAAGGATTAAAGATGGAGACATCTTTAAGACATCTTTCAGACCTAGATATGGTCGTTACGAATTTGTCGTAATGCCATTTGGGCTTACTAATGCCCCAGTTGTTTTTATGTGTTTAATGAACAACGTGATACATAAGTATTTAGATAAGTTTGTGGTCGTATTTATCCACGACATTCTAATCTATTCAAAAACTGAAGAAGAACATAAAGAACATCTAAAAATTGTTTTGCAAGAGTTGCAAGAACATCAACTCTTCGCAAATTTTAGTAAATGTGATTTCTTTAAGGATAAGATTCAGTATTTACGTCATGTAGTGACAAAGGAAAGAATTTTCATAGATCCTGAAAAGATAAGGGCAATCAAAGATTGGTCGGTTCCTAAGGATGTGATGGATGTTCGATCTTTCATGGGCATTACCGGTTACTACTGGAGGTTCATTGAAGGTTTTTTGAGGATAGAAAATCCAATAACCTCCTTGTAGAAGAAAGGAAAGAAGTTTGACTGGAATAAAAAATGTGAAGAAAGCTTTGAAAAGTTAAAAACTTTATTAACAGGCACACCTATTTTAAGAATAGCAGATCCTAATAAAGAATTTGTAGTGTGCACTGACGCCTATAATGATGGCTTAGGTGGTGTTCTGACTCAAGAAGGGCATGTTATTGCCTATGAGTCTAGAAAGTTAAAAGTTCATGAAAAGAATTATGCAACATATGATCTGGAATTAGCCGCTGTAATACACACCTTAAAGATGTGGTGACATCACCTAATTGGCAGAAAATTTGTTTTAATGACTGACAATAAAGGATTGAAGTATCTTTTATATCAGCCAAATTTAAATGCCAGATAAGCTAGGTGGTTATCTTTCTTAAGCGAGTATGATTTTGAAATTCAGCATATAAAAGGTAAAGAGAATAAAGTGGCTGATGCATTAAGTAGGAATGCAAGGCTGAATTTTGCAGCAGCTATCGGCACCTATGTTTTAGACTTGGATGAACAGCTTAAAGAAGGAATATAACAAGATGAAATTTACTAGAATTTGCAAGCTAAAGCTAAATAAAATCCAACAGAAAACTTAATTAAAGGTTACAGTTTAAATGAAAAAGAATTTATACTGTATAAAGATAGGATGTATGTACCTGATGTACCCAAAGTTAAGTTGTTAATTCTGGATGAAATTCATAAAACACCATATTCAGGTCATCCAAGTTATCAAAATACTATAACCATGTTAAGAAAAGAGTATTTCTGGCCAAATATGAAAACTGAAGTAGCAGAATATACTGCTAGATGTTTGGAATGTCAACAAGTAAAAAATGAACATCAACACCCAGCTGGTTTGCTTCAGCCATTACCCATCCCTAGCTGGAAATGGTAGATAATTAGTCTAGATTTTATTACTGGGCTACCTAGAAATCAAAATCAGAATGATTCTATCATGGTAGTAGTTGATAAGTTAAGCAAAGCAACTCACTTTATACCTGTTAAAACTACTTATAAAGCTGCAAACATAGCTGATATTTTTCTAAAATATATTTTCTGATTACATGGAGTACCAAAATTCATAATCTCAGATAGGGATCCTAAGTTTACAGGAAACTTTTGGAAGTCTTTGTTTAAAGGGTTAAACACCACATTAAATTTTAGTACTTCTTTCCATCCTCAAACAAATGGACAAATTGAAAGGGTAAACTAAGTATTAGAAGATCTATTAAGAATGTATGTGAAAGACCAGCTTGGTAAATGGAAGGACTATTTAAATCTGGTAGAATTTGCTTATAATAATAATTATCAGACATCAGCCAGATTTAGTCCTTTTGAAATTTTATATGGATGGAAATTTAATACTCTTATCTCTTGGAGTAATCGAGTAGATAGATTGGTATTAGGTACAGAACTGTTAAAAGAACTCGAATAAATTGTAAAACAAGTGCAAGGAAATCTTAAAGTGGCACAAGGTTGACAGAAAAGTCAGGCAGACTTAAAAAGGACTCTGAAGGAGTTTCAGGTAGGTGAACATGTGTTCATCAAGGTAAAGCCCAAAAAGAGCTCTCTGAGATTGGGGAGTTGTGCACAATTGGCACCTCGTTACTATGGCCCATTTGAAATTATGTCTAGGATTTGACAAGTAGCTTATCAATTAGCATTACCACCTAATTTAAGAGTACATAATGTTTTTCACATTTCCATTTTAAAGAAATATGTTCATGATGCTACTCATGTTCTTAACTGGAATGATGTACAGGTGGAACCAAAAGGAGATTTTCTGGTGGAACCAGACGGTATCCTCGGGAGGAGGGAGATTACACTTCGGCACTGCACCATTGGACAGGTGAAGGTGCAATGGAAGCACCTTAGTCTAGAGGAAGCCACCTGGGAATTGGAAAGTAAAATGCAATATGCATATCAAATTATGTTCCAGGGGAATTCTGAGGATGAAGAATAAATAACATCGAGGACAATGTTATATTCTAAGGGGGTGTGTATGTCACATGCCCAAATTTTGCAAAATAATATTATCTTAATTGATTTTATTCCAAGACATTATTTTAAATTTTATGCTAAGTTTTAAATTATGACTCAGCAAAGTCAAGGATATTGAACGTAATTCTGAATATTTCAATCATAAATAAATAAAAGTGGAGACAACAACTTGGGAGAGTTGTTAAAAAGAGTGTTACTGGTCAAGTTGGCGGAGGAGACTGGGTGGAGAGCAAATAGACAAGTGGCAGCATCCTCAAACACTTCCAATGTGTCAGGTGGAAACCTCCCTACATTTGGGGTCATGATTCCCCAAGAAAGTGGGATCAAAGCAGGTGGCTCAATTAATGATAACTAACCCAAAAAGACCTAGAAAATATTAATAAAAAATCCCATTTAAGAGAGTTGAGGCTACTCATTCCAAGACGAGAACCATTCAGGTGAAGGTACTTCAGAGGATTTCATTAGGAAGGGAATTTGTGAAATGTGTTTGAGGGGTAAACCGCAGAAAGTGATCTAGTACAGCTATTCAGCTGAAGGATATTAATGTTGAGTGTAGAGTTAGCATTGATTCATTAGGCTAGTATTTTGTTGCTTGCTCCACCAGTTCTTAGCCAAGGAGACTAGGAACAGGCTTGGGGGTCCTGAGAAGACGTTGTTTGAGTGCTCTCCAAGAGTTGGTAGGGAGGAACGGCCTCCCAACACTGTTCTCATCCAACTTTAAATAAGTTCTACAGTCTTTTATTTTCTATGTTAAAAGTTTATATCTGAGAATGAATGAGTAATGAATGATTTACATGTTTTGTAATGAACTGCTAGAGCTTGTAATCTTTTAGTTATTTGAATATTGAATCTGTAATTGGATGAAATAATCGTACCTATGTTTTTCCCCATCTGGAATAAACCAGACTGCACTCTAGCACAGGTAGTGTGTTTAAAATAGATGAAGATATGATAGGAATCTGAAATGAGTAGATGCATTATGCATTTCATTATATCAGTGTAACTTATTTCTGTATGAAGACTATTATCAGCAAAGAAAAAAACCTATTCTTATATGTTCTTGCTAACCAAATTATGTGGGTAAGTACATTAGAAAAAGAAATAGAAATAACTCAGCATAGGTAGAAGGATATTCTTTATAAATATTCTAATAGGAAATAGATTATGCTATACACAGTATCTTATTCTTTTTATCGAATTTAAATTATGCGGGATGGTAATTTGTGCTATTTCACATGTTTATTTTCCTTGTATCATACTTATTAACCTGTTGCTTATGTAGTAGAAGAAATAAAGCTAAACTACTTGTTTACTTTCAGTTCAAACAAAGGTATCCGATACCGTATCTAGTTACTAGAATTAATAATAGTTTTAAAATTAACAGATACTACTAACTCAAGATAGTGATATGAAAAATAATTATGGTATTAAGATAGAAAATATAAATAATTAGTTTAATTAATTATATTGTTAATTACCTAAGAGAATTAGTTACTATAAATCAGAAGGGTTTATGGAAAAGAATTATTCTTTTATTAAAAAAAAAAACAGACTCATTACTAAATTAATGTTTACGAGTAATCCTACTAAAACCCTAGATAACAATTCAGAAAAACAATAAGAACTTAATAAATTAACATTGCATATCTATATAAGAACTGTACTGCAAATACTAACAAGTTTATCTTTCTGCAAAAGAGAACTGTAGGGTCAAACCCTAGTTTAATAATACCGTGTTCTAATAAAAACAACCAAGTCATAATCTAGTGGTTGGATTTTATATACAAGCTTAAATATTTATAATAAATACAAATAATGGTATTACATAATATTATCGTTTATAAATTAACAATTCTTTAAATAAAATGAAGAAATCTTCAAGTAAAAAAAAAAAGAAACAGAGTTTAATTCATTAAACCATAACCTGAAAATCCTTGAGTACTAAAATGGTTTAAAAACTTATTAATAGTAATCTAATCAATTTATTAACAATACAGAAAATATCTTTTTACAGGTTAAATAGGGTTAAAACCCTACCTCATATTTATGAGCTGAAATTACTCAATTTTCTTTAAAATATACAAAACCATTACAGTAGTAACCCAAGATAAGCAGTAAACTTAGTTCTTTTTATATAACCATTAAAAGAACAATTTAAATTCATTTACACATATATAAAATACCAAAAACATAAAAGAGAACAAATTTAACTTACAGACAGACTGTCTTAAGATAATTACATTATAATAACGAGCCCGAAGACTGATTGGAAGTCAAAACTTTACCAATTTACAAAAAGAAACTCAGCAAAAAGTTGAATACCCATATCTTGTATGGAGTACGGATAGTATCAATATAATTTTACAAAACTGTAAGTTCAACCCTAATATGAGAGGAGAGCTTCACAAGTTACAACTTAAATCCAAAGTCACCTTGCGATAAGCAAGGGTTTTACCCAAAACCAAAACCATAAAAATGAAGGACAGCAACCCAATACCGGGTGCAACACGGCCGAGACCTTCTCCTAACACAAAAGTCTGTACAAGCAGAGGAAACCCTCTTTGAAACCGGAGCTTACCATGAACGCTTCATAGAGCCATTTTTACAGTGCAACAGCCAACTTCGGAGACGAGCCAACCTACATAATAAAGAACCAAAGATATTTTAAAATTCAGAAACCCTTATGCGGAATAAAACCATAAACATCAATAGCTCTTAAAATTTATTTTACTCACCTTAACCAGAAGTGAAAACGATGGAGCCCTGGACGAATAGTAACACCACGACCAACGCTACAAGGAGCCAAACCCTCATGCTCACCAAGAATGGAGACGGTGGCACTCTGGTGTTTTTTATTCACAACTATCAACAGAAATGGGGGTATGCCTGAGTAAAGGCAGCGAAGAATTCAATTAGCATGGTGTCAGACTGTTACCAGCATACAAGAAAGAAGACTAAACCCTACAACGAAGGAGATTTGCAATTGCACACAGTAAGCACAAGCTTTCACCCATGACATATTACGATAGAAGGACAGAAAATGACGACACATGCAGATAGTAAAGCCAAGTGCAAGGAGGGAAATGAACTCTGTCCAAAAGGAAGAAATTGCAGTGAAGGAAAACAATAGAACCCAACTCAAGGGAGTAAGCCACGACAAAAGCCAGTGTTGGAGCCTTTGTAGCTATCTGCGGCTCACGAACACCATGGGAGCCTGCAGAGCATCCCGCAGAGCCAATGCAAATGTCGGAGGTCGAATGAGCCAAAGGTTAGGGTTGACAACTTTATATGCAACCAATGCATGGCCAAGAAATATCCACATGGCCACATCAAATAAATCATGCAGTGGGTCGACTTTCCATAGTCACCTGCATTTCCATAACAATCATTTAAGCACCAATGATTTCATCAAAACTGCATTATACTTTGCATGGGATTCAAATCAAACAATAATCATTTCAACGCTTGGTGCATAGCTCGTCATTGGCATGGTTTACAACATTATAATAATTGTTTAACGTTAACATTTAGCTCATCACTGGCGTGGGCTGCAACATTATTACAACATTGACTTACCACTTAACATAATCCTTTAGCCTCGTAACCCAAAGAAATACATTACATAGTTTACCAATAACCAACGTTATGAAATACTGCAAGTAAATGCTAGTAAGGATTATACATAATAGGTTATACTAATGAGTATCGTGGGGAGACGTTACAAAATTATATTAATGTTATTGTTAGTATATGCATAGTATATAAGTGAGTATTAACCCCTTTTGATTTAGTTACCAACCATCGAAGTTTATAGTAATAAAATCTTTGTGAAATAGAGTATAGTAACTAACTTGTTACCTATAGTAATTTAGGATAATTTACAAAATCATTGACTTATAAAAAGTCAAGTTAATGGTGTAAAAATAGCTATCTTTTAGTTCTAGTTCTTTTCTTGGTGATGTAAATAACTACACAACTTTCAACTTGTGTAATTTGCATAGTGTCGTTTGGGTTAAGATCGTAAGTATTATGCAAATGTAACATTAATAAAATCCTTTATGTCGAGAAACAAATAGTTTATGCACATTTTAAACCTTAGAAACTATCAAAGTTTTGATAGAAAACTATGTAATGGAAAATTGAAATGTAAGAACATTTTCCTAGGAACTCTTTTACTTAATACAGATCCATGAGATCTTATGTTAGACGTTGTAGCAGTTTCTCATTACTTGGAGTATATTTTACATTTCTACCAAATTACTAAGGTTAACATAAGATGAAAAGATTGGCTTGAAAAGAAAAATACCAGCCCTGGAAGTGTTCTTAGATAGAACCTAATATAAGAAATGTAATATAGAATTGCTAGGGTATGTATTTTTGAAAATGAAGAATATCAAGCAGATAAAATAAACTGTTCAGAACCAAAGGAAGCAGTATTGTCGCTACATACTCTATAGGAAGAAATACAATCATCTGAACTTCATTTACAATAGCAACAGGAGAAAAACAAACGGTGTTACCTTACGAAAGTAGGTTGAATTACATCAACTTATAATCTAAGCTTATTATTTGCAAATAGAATATTGCATGATGCTTTATGAATTTAAAGACGATACTTGGTCATTAATACTTGTAAACCTGTAAGAACAAATAATCCATATGCATTAGCATAAATGCTAAGTAAGCCCCGAAATTCGAAGTCAGATTCCACCTACTGTCATAAATATAACTCATCAATAAACCAAATATATAATTAATGTGCAAGATAAACTTAAGATTGTGTTAATAAGAAAACTGCTGAGTTAACATAATTGAGTTTATGCAAATTAATCGATGAACTGTCTCTCTTTTTGCTAACCGTTAACTGTTAATAAACTGCAGTCTCAACATTTTATGTTATTTCAAAATTTTAATTTTTTGTGAAAATTTGGGGTTTTGACAATACCACCATGAACTCATAGTGCCCAAACCAAGTTTGAAATGATGTATTAGGTATATCACCTTCCTTGATCTAAATTTGGTGGTAACCTGGTCATTGGTCGATCTTTGAAAATACTATCATGCCTTTCATATGATCGAAGAGGTCATTCATCCTAGGTATTGGGTACTTATTTTTCACTATCGATCTATTAAAATCTCTGTAATCTATGCAAATATGCAAGGAACCATCCTTATTCCTTACGAATATTACTGGTGCACCCCATGGTAAAATACTTGGCCTTATGAATCCTGGGTCCAACAATTACTTTAGCTGCATTTGCAACTCACAAAGCTCTGGGGACATAATCCTATAAGGTGTCTTCAATGTTGGCTCTGAACCGGGTTTAATATCAATGGTAAAATCAATTTCCCTCTGAGGAAGTAACCCAAGAAGTTCTTAATTGGGAAAGACATCATTGAATTCAGCTAACACTAGGTATTGGTTTAATGAGGGTCCCTTTTCATTAGTTATTACTTCAACGATATATAACTGTAATCCTTGCCTCATATATCTTTTTACGTTCATCGTTGAGATGAAACATAGAGACACCTTCTGTTTGATACCCTGAATCTCAATGGCGTTCCCTTTATCATCAACACAAAGGACCTTCTTTTCGCAACAATCAAGGAAATCTTGATGTTCCTCAAGCTAGTTTATACCTATGATAAGGTCATAAGTCCCAAGGGAGGTGAAATCCACTTTGACTTGTGTAACACACACCTCGAGATCTACCATACAATTATCGACACTAGGTGTTACAACTTGTTTTACCCCTAAATCCATTTTGACTAAGTTGAAATCGTTGTGTTCATAGGATGCCTACCCACATTTATCTAATGAATATGGAGAACCAAAACTATCTGTAGCACCGGAATCAAACAAGATTCTAAGTTTATCATTATTGATTTCACCTGATGATTCCACCACAGTGGATTGGTGTTCAGCCTGATTGTTGCTCACAGGTGCAGATATTTGATGCTTAGTTCCTCTATTACTCATTGGGGCCTTCCCCTCTCGATGCACTATACCAGGGCGTGACTCAGGACATTCTTGCTGATAGTGTGGGCCCCCACACCCCCAATAAGAAACACCTTGATAACTGCTCCTCGATAATTACTTGTATTTTGGTGAGTTTTTGTTGTAGGTTGGGACACTGTACTAGCTTCCAATGATCTATCTATTGCTGCAACTTTGGGTGTAGACCTATTTCCGTATGGATTTGGCCTCGCATAGCCTCCCCTAGGGTAGCTTCGAGGGTCCTTCCCTATGAACCCAAAATTTTGAGTATTGAATGACCTAAATGGGTTTCCACCCAACTTTGCTTCAATATAACGAGCACATTCGACTTCCTTGGAAACTGAAGTGGGTTTCCACATACGTAATTAGTCTTAGATCTTAGGATTGAGCCCGTATACAAAGCACTCGGCCTGGCGTTGATATGTTTTCAAGGAGGGGACATACTTAACCAGTTCAATGAATATTCCCTCATATTCCTTCACCGATAGGTTCCCTTGTACTAAGGCATGAAAGGATCCTTCCTGTTGTTCCTGGTAGAAGGATGGCAAGTACTTCGCTTTGAAGTCATCCACAAATAGCTCCCATGGGACCGTGTCTAGGTTAAGGATCAATTTCCTTTCTTGGTTTCCCCACTACCAGGAATATGACTATTTTGGATTTTGAAGTGGAAGTGTACTCTTGCAATGCTAAATTCCTGGTGATCCCTTCCAACCTTGTCTTTACTTAAACCCCTCTGTGACCAACAAAAAAATATGGAAGTCTGATTTTTTGAAGTTCCCTCATGATGTCCTGACAAAGGGGGTCTCTGCAATAGGTTAAATGGTATTTCAAGGTCACCCTCCCTCAATGCTAGGACCTCGACCTATACCTAAGGTGTAGTACTTCCCCTTTGAATTCCTCTGAGTGTCTCATTTATTTTCTCAAGGGATCATAAAATGAGAACCGTCTCCGATAATGGTGTCGATACATTCTGCTCAGGCATCGTCTCCCGGCCTCATCTTCGACTTGCTTGCGTACTTTCAATAATGATCCATTGTTGTGGCATAAGTCGTCATTAGTACATTGTTCAGGTTTTATCTAGGTCACAATTTAAACACATACTCATACCTACAGATTGAGTGAAAGCTTATTTTTGTCTTCGCCCATAAACGAGCTTTACCTGATAATGAGGCAACTGCCCAAACGTGAAGGGGTACGAAGGAACTAATACATCCCTACATCAAAGTCGTCGTTCTGAATCATAGGTAAGAGACTACGTCTCAAATCATGTACATGGCGTCACATCATCCTCATAGCTTAGGTAGTCACTGATGACCATAACTACCACCAGGGTCACACTTGTCATGATCCCCTGCCTCAAACTGCTATATTACTTAATTTGTCTTTAGATTCGATTGAATTGAAGTCACCTCCTAATATCATAATTGATTCACACTAACTCTATAATTTAAAACATATAATTATCATAACATTGTATTACCATTATTATATATATTTTTGTTTATAAAGTTAATGATAATTTAAAATTAGACTATTCTTTAACATAAGGTTGAAACCATGTTTATAATTATATTAACTCCAATTTAGAATTATATATCAATATAAAATTTGAATTACAACTTGTTCAGTTTTAGTAACTATTAAAAAAATTAAATAACTGATCATTTCAATTATAGTCACAAAATTCTAATAATTAAACAATTCGATTTTAATTTAAATATATTAATTAATAATTAATTTTAAATTATTCGAATAATTCAAAGATTTTTATTGTTAGATCTAACCATAAATATTTAACCTAACAATTAACTACTCTCTGAATGCATGACCTGCATGGAGGCCACGCGCCACCTCCATGACCGACTTGGAAACATAATAATAAGTAATAATAAAAGTTAATACCAACCCCTGTAGAAACCCACTATTTGTCCTTTGTGGCTTCATTATTCTTGACCAATTTGGCAAGAAGCTCTGCAACTCCGACCAGCTGAGCTTGACCACTCTGCAACCAGATCCGCTTAACTTCATCCTCTTAATTTTAGCGAAGGCTGTTGTGATCCCCTCCCTTTCTTCCCTACTGCGCGAGAGAGCTAGGCGCAATGCCCCTCCTCAGGGAGATGTAAATATGGAAACATTGGTATCTTGGGAGTCGTCCTACCAAACAGATATCAAAGTTTAGTTGAATATACCCGGACACAAAAGTTCCCCTGTTTCTCTCTTATGAGATTCATTCCTACTACATCTATCTAATGGAGCCACTTAGCCATCAGTTACTGCCCATCGTAAATGCCACTATTTCTCCGTGGATTAATGTTTTTGATAGATCTGAGATGATCCATAAGTTTTTATTTATTTTTTCTCAAGGTTGGGAAGAACTGAAAACAAAGATTCTGACATGAGCATAAGACTTGCGGAAAATCAGTAATTTAAAAGGCGTGCTGCAGAAAAATTGAACGACGTGATCTTCCTTAGTGATTCTAGTAGGTGCCTTTTTTTTTTTAAGCAAGGTCCCATGAATTGGCCATGATTATTCTTATATAATGACAATGCTAGGGTTTATAGTTTTATTTAATGTATTCTTAAGGGCTCGAGATCAGTTGAGGGCATATTATTTTAATATTGTTGAATTGAGGAGAGGCTGGGCAATTTCGTATGAAACATACCTTGTGTTGAAACAAGGCAAGCATAAAACCTAAGTTTTCTAGCTAGTCTCATTCACTCTCCTTTGGTTTCGGTTTTTTCGGGTGATTTTCAGAGTCGTACCTAGGTTGAAGCAATGGTTGGTGAAGGTCATGGATGGGCCTTGACATTGGCTTGAAACAAGACAAGAGGCCCATTTTACTGACGCATGGGCAGCCATGGATGTCTAGCTAGATCGTGAGGCTTCTACGTGATCCAAGGATGCAGGTACGACATGCCCAAACCCATAACATTGTTATATATATATATATATATTTTGTAACTTTCATTAAATTTACAATTTGTTGTTTTCTTTTTTTCGAGATAGAATTTACTTTGTTAAGAATCCATCGGCTGGTTGGGTATTTTACAACGGATTTATTGCTGCTTTGAATTGCTATAATTTTGGTTCCAATTAAATTGTGCAAGCTGTTCATAACCGTTGTTGTAGACATAATTTCTTGGGGATAATTTATAGCTTATTTATTTCTGCTTTGAATTTCTATATGTTTACTTTCAATTTAATTGTTCAAGTTTTTTGTAATGGTGGTTGCCAATAGAATTTTATCCTGTGATTAAAAGTGGAACAACTCATTAATAGGGAAATAGATACACGCATCCCTTTTCCTGTATTCATATGGAACAATTCTCGATTATATATATATATATATATATATATATATATATATATATAATCACTTATTGAATTGATATTGTTTCCTATTTAAGAGTTTACCAAGGATTTTAATCTGGTTCATTTTATTTTGTAGGTGAACTTTTAGGAGTTTCTTTTGGGAATTTTGCTTCAAATTTTCAACAATCCTTTTGCAGGATCCCCTCCTTTGTAAACTTCTTTGTAGGTTTTATATTTTCTGGTAGTGTCTAGATATGCTTCCCTACAATTGATTTTACATCTATCTATGTGCAAAACATGATTTTAATTCAAGGAAATGTTTAGTACAAGTTTTTTTTTCTATTTTCAAATTTCCTCTTCTCTTTTAGTTCAGGTCTTCAAATTTTCATATTTTCCATTAGGTTCTAATCTAGTTGTAGCAACTCCTCTGGTTCAAGATTCAGAGAACCGAACCATGTCTTTGATACCATATGTCCTGCTTGGCCCTAAATTCTTAAATTTTCTAACTTTAATTTCCATAGTTNTATATATATATATATATATATATATATATATATATATATATATAGTGATGAAATTTAATATGCATATAAGGATAGAATGAATAACAATATGTATTTCTTTTCAACAACATACATCTAAATATTAGTAGTTTCCCTTGTGTCATTGTCTCTGGAGATTTTCTCTTGTAGCTCTCTCAACTTAGAAAACCCAACCGCTCAAATGGATATGCCACCCTTCCTTCTAGAAAGTGCCTCGCCAACTCTCTAGCTTCAAGAAACTATGTTTCTTGAATCCCCGAACAAAAAATATGAGTATTAACATTCCAACCATTACCCAAAATATGAGTTATAACATTCCAACCAAGTACGATAAATTTTTCTCCAAATTTATGAAAACCAACCTCCTCTGTTGTTTCCTCCAAAATCCTCTCTACCCCTCCATCTTCTCCATCTCCCTTCCTTTATCCCCTCTCTTCACTTCCCAACTCCCTCCATTACTACCCTTATCCCCTTTTTCAATGTTTTTCAACCCCCCTCTCATCTCCATGCATGCATGATCTCATTAACTCTATTAAATAACTTGGATTTGTGTGGTTGTTTGCTAGCTAGGACATAGACTTTATTTAGTATTATAATTATTACATCACTTCATAATAAGTAATAATTATTTATTTAAGCATTCCCATGTGCCGTAGTCAATACATACTTAGATTTAAGACACAATTAATATTAATTTATTCATTAAATAATATTCTTTTAAAATCCCATCACCATTTATTGTACTGTTAACCCATTCACCCATTAGACACTCAACCCAATAAATACAATTAGAGTTTTAATTAATATGTATTTGTTAATCAACTTGTGTTCTTTTATAATCCAATTATTATTTACTTACAATTACCACACACCTGAGTCAACCATTTTATTTTATAATTAAGGCTCAATTAACCATTTATTTATTACTAATTAATACTTCTTTGACATTAATAATTATGTATGGGACTATATACCATATTTAGTGATTGAACCTTAACAATAATTAATCATAATTAATATTCATTTATCACCACCTTCTAATTAATTGTAATTAGTCTTAATTAATTATAAATCATTCTAATTAACATTGATTTACTACCAAGTCTTATTAACTACAATCAATCCTAATCGTCATTCAGGGAACTATTTACAATGTTCAATAATGGAACCTTAATTATAAGTAATCCTCTTATTAGCATTTATTAACCAAGTTGATATTAATCTTATTCACAATAATTATTTAATTATTTAATAACCAAGTATTTCATTCAACATTTAACTCAATGAAAATCTTATTAACTTTATTGCTATCATTGAAATTATTTCACTTTTACTGGTCACAATTTATAATTTAACCCCATCACTTTTAATCACCCATTCATTACTAACTTGATGTAATAATATCATTGCTTAACGCAATAGATCATAGTAATGTAATTAGTTATAATTATCGTCTATCAACTCCTAAATAAAAAAGCTTAATATTAATTCAACAAGCTTATACATATGTAGACGAGTTATGTAAGTGTAGCCAATGCTTACATACATCGTGTAGGTATACTAATAATACTCAACCACACATTACACATAATCACACAACTTATTATCTATCGACGTATGCTTAAACATGAATTTGAAACATCTAGTTGCTAAATCATATCATAATAAGCTATGACACTAACATAATATACTAAAACACAACACAAGAATCCAACAAAGGGTTTCGACATGCAGTTAATTAGTTTCCCTTTTAAATCTTCCACAACATTCTTATCTACCTTCTTCATTCTATATAATTCACAACTAACTTCCACATCCTATCCTTCATTTGTTGGACTACCCTCGAGTGTCAACTACATGACCTAACTCTAGTTAGAACCCGTAAGCATAAGTGTTGACTTCATGGACCCAGCTTCCCCAGCAGGTACCCACTAGTCATCATCACACACCTTGGGGTGCATGCCATAGCACAACCCTCCCATGACTCTAGTTTTCAGGGATAAAGGATGGGTAATGTGCGAAAGTAACAAGGGTCAAAGAATATTACCTAAGACAAAGATGTCAACAAGTGGTTGGATTGGTTTCAATTTGTACTTTTGGTCCAGGTTATTTAGGAAGCTAGTTAAATTTGAACCATTTTGTAAAGTCATATCCTATAAAAAGAGTTAGAAATGTAGTAGAAAGATATGAATAGATGATCCGATATCTTATGTTCAAAAAGAGTCTTGTCTTTTGTCTGTCTTATGACCTATTGTCTGGGTTTTTATCTGAGGCTATCAACCAGGAGATGTATTTGGAAGATGTATGTTGACCTACGAAGTGATATGACATAGATGTTGCTGGAAAATCTATGCTTCTTTTGTCTATGATCCGATATATGATATTGTGATTGTTGTCTCTGTGGATAATTACTAAAATTTGAATAATGCGAGATGAATGGGTAAATGTTGCTATCTAATGTCTTAATGTTTTGCTTATATGAATGATAAGAGGTATTCACATAATGGACGGATTCTTGTATGTCGATCTATTTTCTGCATAATGAAATGGTGCAATGCTAGATCGAATAGTAAATAGTGAAGTGATAAGATAAAACAATGTTCTAGATCTCTTGGTGATAGCGCAAATGAGATAGATTCAGTGCACAAGTCCTCTTCCCTTCTGTAAAAACTTGGTTCTTGCATCCCTCCCTCAAACATATCTGGTGATACCTCATTCACAGGTGTTGTTGGATAGAGTAAAACGTGTATGGGTCGGTGTTTAGGGAGATCACATTGAAAATGGTGTCGACGGTGTGTGAACCCCTGTCTACATTGACTATGTTGCGACTGCCATACTCAGGTTTTGTCATCGAATAACCAATTTAGGCAGTTGGATTTTCTCGAAACCCTTCACCTACCCACACATCATGATAATAACATAATCACATATAACAATAACTATTCATTCTCCTACCATATCTCTCTTGGAATTCATATCGTCTATGTACTTCCATTCTGTAGGGCTCAACTGTCCCTTAGTTCTTCTAACCCTGTCAGTCAATCTCATAATAAGAATGTCATATAGTCATCAACATATCATACCTATTTTGTTAATACGAACAACGATATAATCATGTGTGCCATGCATCTGGCATCATAACCATTTACTTGAAACATAATCTTTAAATCGGTATTCACATACCATTATTTATTAATTTTTCATGCTAGAAACGTAATCAAAACATGATCATAATTCATAATATTAAGATCACACACGTATATATAATTTCCGCAAAATAATAGATCCATATGTCCACAGAGTCATGAACTGATGAACTCCCACAATCATAAGCATATACAACAGGTAATGATAGTCTAGGTAATAAGGTAAAAATAGGGCATTACAGATTGACGGACTAATAAGTAATCACATGGTGAATTATGGTGACGGTAAAATTTGCATCATTATGAATATTTGGAGCTGTAAAGTAAACCCTTGGAGATATATGACCATTAAAAACCATACAAACAACCAAGTGAAACTGAATCAAATTTCCCTCCTTTAAATTGTTTGGTACACAAACAAGATGTTGCAACAGTTTTTTTTTATCCATGACATCAATTATCAAACCCAAATATTGTTGCGGATCATCATAACACTTATTGTGATGTTTGTATAACATTTTCCATTCAACTAATTATTGATTGTAATGTGCTTGAAGTTCTTTGATAACGAAATATATAAATAAAATAAAAATAAAACATTGATGAGATTTTATAATTGATATGTATTCAAGAAAATAAATTTTTTGGGCATGCAACTCTTTCTATCTGTTCTAATTTATCCCTTCTTTTTTTTAAGAGAAGCACATATACTGCAAACCCCCATCCTTGACCTCTTAGGAATACAAACATTTTTTAACTCTATTTTTCATAGTCTTGTAAAATATGCATATTTGATGAAATTGTTATTTCCTTCAGCCTATTGAACAAATGCCTTGTACAAGTTGTAGATTTCCTACATTGATAAATTGTCTGGAATGTGTATGGTTTCTCTATCTAGCATACTGGCTCCATGCTCAGAAAAAAAGTCACGCATCCATGACATTGCAATGTTTGTTATTGGCCCACTATCTCATGCATGATATTCTTTAGAATAAAAAGTGTGATCCTTTTCTAGCCTTGTCTGGATTCTTAATAGTCAAAGATTACCAATTGAGTGAATTCTTTTGAATTCCCTTCAGGAAAGCAAAATACTTTCAATGCGATAATATGAATTTTGCATATTTTTGTTCATTAATCAATATTCTAGCCTTTTCTCCGAGTCACAATTGTAGTGCATCAGTTTTAAACAATGTTTTTGAAAACACTCACTTAAAATCAAATCAGTTAATAGAACTTGGACTTGTGAGAAAATATTTCTAAACATTGTATAACTAGAATGCTTTGGATTGATATAATATGCTATAGGCCTACATTTAATCTTGCTCATTAGTACATTTTTTCTTTGTGTTTCATGTATCATTACATCATCCTCCTTTGAATGAGTGTCCTCATCGCTACAAGGAATATCATCTCTCTCATTGAGATTATCATCACCAAATTTAGTAAGATATTTATTATCCTCATCACTATCATGCTTATCACTTGAGTTTAAATCAACATCATCAACAATGTTGGGATCTTCACCACTAGCAGGTTCATCCTCACCAAAATCATCATATGTCTCTTTAACATCCTCGCTTGGAGGAAAATCATCATTAGTGCCATCAAAATCTTTGCTTGGATGAAAATCGTCTTCACCATTATTATTTCCTTCATCTTCACCAAAATAATCATATGTCCCATTAAAATCTTTTCTTGGAGGAAAATCATCATCAGTTCCATCAAAGTCCTTGCTTGGAGGAAAATCATATTCACCATTATTTCTACCTTCATCCCCACCATAATTATCACATGTCCCATCAAAATACTCGCTAGGAGTAAAATCATCATCGGTGACATCAAAATGCTCACTTGGAGGAAAATCATCTTCACCATTGTTGGTTCCTTCATCCTCAACAAAATCACCATCTATCCCATTAGAATCCTCACTTGGAGGAAAATCATCATCGATGCCATCAGAATCCTCGCTTGAAGGAAAATCAACTTCACCATTGTTGTTTCCTTTATCCTCACCAAAATCATCTTCTGTCCTATTAAAATCCTTGCTTGGAGGAAAATCATCATTGGTGCCACCAAAATCCTTGTTTCGAGGAGAAACATTATCAGTCCCATTGAAATCCTCACTTGGAGGAAAATCATCATCATGGCCAATAAAATCCTCACTTGTAGGAAAATCATATACATCATTATTGATTCCTTCATACTCACAAAAATCATCATCGCTCTCATCAAAATACTCACTTGGAGGAAAATATACTTTGATGCTTTCAAAATCCAAGCTTGGAGGAAAATCTTGGCTAGGAGAAAAATCATTATTAGTGCCTTGAAATCCTTGCTTTGAGGAAAATCATCGTTGGTGCCTTGAAAATCCTCGCTTTGAGGAAAATTATCATCATCTTGCTCAATGCCTTTAAATTCTCCACTTGGAGAATGGTATTCATCATCATCATTACTACCTTTAAAATCCTCGCTAGGAGGAAAATCATCATCGGTGCCTCTCAAATCTTCACTCAAAGGAAAATTTCCACCATTTTCAAAAATTTAGATAAATTCAGATGAGTCCATGACTTTTCACTAAAAACTAGAATGGTTCGACTCCCACTCTCCTCACACAAGAAGTAGAATGGTGCAACTGTCAACCTCTAACAACCATATAGTTAAAAGAACATTTTTTCCCTCCAAAACAATCCCTCCAAAATTTCTCCTCAAAAATTTACCTCCCAAGTTTTACTACAAAAACAATTGGCACATTTCTAATGCATTAATACAATTAATGAAGTTAATAGAATATTTCATATAAAAACTTTGTAACAATATTAATTAAATCACATGTAAATTATGCTCTATAAATATTGTAATAATATATTGGTTATCTACGTTAAATTTTTTATTCCACTCTCATAACACAAGTAAAATTTAATTTGTTGCCATCCTATTTAAATTTAGTAATAATGCATTAGCTAATTACTATTCACATTTTAATTGAGAGCACTGAATTTAATAGTGCTCTGAAGGTTAGTTTTCTTATAATAAATTTGTCTAAATTTTTATCTTGGTAATTTTTTTTTTGCTTTTATCATTTTTTTTTATCCTACATTCATGTAGCAGTTAAATTAAACTTAATTTATGCAATATTAATGTGATTTTGTTTTCTACACTCACGTCTAGAAACAATGATTACAAACATTGCAGCAATCTATTAGGATTTTAAAGACCATAAGGAGATTTCCAAGGTTAGTCTAATTTACATTTTTGTGCAATTTAATAGTTTTTTTTTTCTTTCTGACTTGGAGTTCCCTTTGAATTCAAAAGGGTTAAATTTAATGTAAATATTTTTTCTTTTCGGATTGGCATGCCCTTGGGATGCACAAGGGTTTAATTTAATGTAAATTTTTTTTCTTTTGGATTGGGCTCAAGTGTGTGCCCAAAATTTACAATTTTTTTTTCTTTTGGGCTCCTCCTTGCTGCCCAAAGGGGTGTGTAGCATGCCCCTAGCCCCTATGGGAAGAGGGGAGGAGTGGATATCATCTTCTCTACCCAAACAGGCATTCTACATGCCCCTATGGGTAGCGGGGAGGTGATTCGTTCCTCCCTTGGGTGCCCTTTGTGAGCACAAAGCATGCGACCATTGGGCGATGCTTTTGGTGCCTGAGTGAGGAGTGGAGCTCCTCCTTGCTGCCCATAAAGGCATGCAGTACGCCCCTTTGTGAAGTGGGGAGGATTTCAGTTCCTCCTCCAAGTGCCCTTTGGGCACCCAAATTTCTCACTCATTGGCCATGCTTTGGGCGCCCAAAGGGGCCTGATGGGAGGAGGAGGATCCTCTCTCGTGCACCCAAAGGAGCAGATTAAGGAACGCCACTTTGGGAGAAAAAGGTAGGAGATTTGTTCCTACTTGTTGGCTCCCTTTGGGTTTCCAATGCATAGCCCAAAGGCTATGCATAAGCCCATGGGATATACATTAGGCACCCAAAGGGGCTCGATGGGAGGGACTTAGTTCCTCCCTCATGTGCCCAAAGGGCAGTGCCCTAGCCTAAAACCCCTTTGGGAGCTCGAGGGAATATCTATGATATTTCACTAGGGCCTCTTTAGGCGCCCAATGCATGGGCCTCCTTTGAGCTCAAAAAAATTAAAAAAAATTGGTTTTTTTATTACTAATGTTAGGATTTTTGCATTTTTTTAAAAACTTATGTTTGGATTTTTGTTTTTTTGTGAATGTTTATTTTATTTATATATTTATGTTAATTTTTTTTGTAGATAAACTAAAGTTTTCATTTTATTTTATAGGAAGAATGGTGTCAAGAAAGCTATATGTAAACATGTTTGGAGCAAGATCAACAACGAAGTCATTGAAAAAAAAATTGAGCCATCAGAGAATGTTTCCCATGAAGAATCCATGCCCATCAAGGATTTAAAAGCCAAGAATGCAAGGGAATGGAAACGTGCATGAGAGGAAGAGAAAATGGACTATTCTTGGTTTCTGAAAGAGAAATATCAAGGGAATCTAGATAGTATTCATTTATATGGTGCGTCATTTGCATATATGAAAAACGATTATCACTAATTATGTTTATTGCGAGATATTTGTTTGGTGTCAGGTAAGGAATTTGTTTATGATTTAGTGAAACATGCTAAGACTTGTGTCAAAATCTGATATTGTTTGAAGGTTTTAAACGATAAAATCGACTAAATTTTCATTGACTTTTGTGCAGGAGTCGTGCATGATATTGAACGCAAGAGTGTAAGTTTCTATATTTTTATATTTTATTGATTTTTTTATAATTTGGATGATATGACAATTTAATAGTTTTAATACTGTAATGCCCCATTTAGGATGGGAAAAGTAATTGAGTCAAATCATTATGTATAAATAGAAATGACATCTTGATATTAAGGAATAATTCTTAGTGTCATTGTGTAAACTAGCATGACTTGATTCGGGTATGAGGCTCTAATATCCAGGATACATATAATCCCAAAATTTAGACCTAAGAGGACGCATTGGAAATATATATAAAATATCTATACTTATTATAGAAATTTGGGATGAAGTTTCCTGAATTAGGGGTGTATGTAACACCCTGTCTTTACCTTGACTTTTAAGATTATTATGAATAATCCTTGAGGGCCTTCTATGACGAATGTGTAATGCCCCATTTGCT
>LPNX010295260.1:14549-29722 GCA_001517045.1 Pseudotsuga menziesii | reverse complement strand
CACACACCATAAACCTAAGTGCCCTTTTGGCAATAGAAATCACTCATATAGTCGTTGAATAGGAATCAATCACCAAGTAGAGTAGGGTGCATTTAAGAAGCTCCTATGATGGATTACTATTGGATCACACAGTGTTAATGCAACAGTAATGTTTCATTCCTCTAAATCCACCTTCTAAAGACGAGGCAAACAAAACAAGAGCTAGGGTAGAGGAAATTGACTCATTGAATGAGCAATTGTTTTTTGATATGTACCTTTGTCGTACATAAGGGCATGACTAGACAATGGTGCTAAGCATGTGTATTATGGTCTCGTATGAGGTGTATCTCATGATGTTTACATGATTAAGTTCTTGGTGGATCAAGATTTAACGAGGTGGTTTATAAAAACACATATACATTCTTTGATGGGAGTTCCTTCTGCTGTAGAGAGTTGGTCAACTCTACAAAGTAGGTGTGAATGGGCCAACCAAACCTAACTAGCAACAAGAGAAGCAGTTACACCATCAAAGTAGTAAGTAATGATAGAATGGTTGTGATTCCTTACTGTTGTTTATAGCTAGCATTGATCTTGATTCTTAACATTGTTTTGGCTTCTTCCAAATCTTTGGCCCCTTCAGCATTCGCTGAGGCTTAAATTGTTGAGATTTTACATCCAGTATTTGCAAGAGTTTAAACTGGCATTGAGGTAGAGTAAAACCCAAGAACCCCCCTGCAACCCTTGTCATTCCTTCCTATCTAGGGTTTCTCAACTTAACCGAGATCTGATTTCCATTAAACTTACATGAATGATTTTTTCCTAAAGGAAGTATGCTTCTCTACATGGGGTTGGGAATGGGTTCAACAAAATTCAAGCATTTCAACATGGTCTATAGTAATCAATTTGTTGCAGCCACGCATTCGACTGCATGGCAATATCACATTGGCTATATGCATGCCATTTAACTATAGATAACTTTGCCCAAGATCAATGCATTAAATAAATATGAAATCATTTAAGTAGTGAACCAATAAGCAAATTTCTTCACATTGCATCCAAGGTGGGTCGTGATAAGAAAATCCCTTCACATTGCATCTGAGGTGGGTCGTGTAACCTTAGTATAGAGTTAGTGTAGGATTTGTAAGGCTTCTAGTGTAGGGGGTGAATATACCACATAGTGGGTCGCTTTGAATTAAGCAAAACTCATTTGTGAATAGGTTAGAGTTAGGATTATAGTAAGACTGTATTCGAAGCTTGGACATAAGGTCATTTGAATTGATATGATCCCCATGCTTGAGCGTGAGGGCAGTGGTTTCGGATATTCCTTTGTCAAGTTCAGGAATGTGTTTAAAAGATAAAAAATAAAAATTTAAAATTTAAAATTTAAAATAATCAAAATTACAAAACTCTTGATAAGGGTAGGTCTTTTTTTAATTAACACTACATCTCTTAAAAAAAATTGTATTTATATAAAAAAATAAAATAACTAACCCGGAATTTGGTAGACTCCTTTCTTGAAAGAATAACTAACTCAGAATTTGGTAGAGACTCCTCTCTTGAAAGTGCTAGAAGCTCCTCCTTCTTTAAAACCCTTTCTGAATTGTTGCATAGTCTAAACAATAATGAATTTATAAGATACATTGAGACAAATGAAAAATAAATAAAACCACAAAATAATGAATGACAACTGTATAAAACCATAAAGCTATCATTGTAAAATTAACTATAAAACTATTCTATTTATTAAAAAAGGAATAAAACTAACATAATTGTTAAAAAAGGAAAAAAACTAACCTATTTATTGAAAAATGAAAAAAAACTAACCTATTTATTAAAAAAGGAAATAGAAAACTAACCTATTTATTAAAATAGGAACAAAAAAAAACTACACTATTTATTCAAAAAGGAAAAAAAACTAACCTTGAAATTGTTACTAAATTTCTCCAAACTACATGATGAATAGTAGGAAAACTAAATGCTTTATATAGCCTAAATTAGGTTTAACATTGATTGTTTTACAAATATGGGATTAAAAAGAAGTTAAATAACCATTACTTTATTACATATTTCGTATATATAAAAAATTACACAAAACTTCATTGGTTTTATATGCATGGGGATATAAATATGTAATTATTTAACACATTATTTCATATTTTTTTTATATCATAAATTTCTTTTTTTTACTAGTTTTATGAATGTGCTTGAAATGCGCCCTATATTTTTGGTGGGAGCTTTTGGAGGGAAAAATTTGAACGAAAAAATTGGAGTTAAGTTTTGGAGGGAACATTTCATTCTCATAGCTATAAGATGGTTGATTGACATTTGCACCATTCTACATTTTGGTGAGGTCTATCGTTAAAGTTCATTGTCTTCTCTATTAATATTTTTCTTTAATTCTATCTTTTAGTGAGAAGGCATGGACTCATCTGAATTGAATTCTAATGTCAATGAAGCATTGTATTGTTCATCTAGCCAAGCTACTGACAATGCAAGCAATGTAATCAAACAAGTTGTTCAAGAACTTCCATGTTCTGAAGATTTTGAAGGAAGCACTAATGAAGGGCAAGAATGTGAAGGTGATGATGATGATGATGAATATCTTCCTCCAAGTGGGGATCCTAAATAAAATAAGCAAGATGATGACAATTTTCCTCCCAGCGAGGATTTTAATGGGACTGATGATAATTTTCATATAAGTCAGGATTTCAATGGGACCGATGATGATTTTGGTGAGGACGAAAAAATCAATAATGGTGAAGATGATTTTCCTCCAAACGAGGATTTAAATGGAACTGATGATGAGTTTCCTCCAAGTGAGGATGTCAATGGCAATGATGATGATTTTCATACAAGCGAGGATTTCAATGGCAATGATGATGATTTTCCTCCAAGCGAGGATTTCAATGGAACTGATGATGAGTTTCCTCCAAGCGAGGATGTCAATGGCAATGATGATGATTTTCCTCCAAGTGAGGATTTCAATGGAACTGAGGATGAGTTTCCTCCAAGTGAGGATGTCAATGGCAATGCTGATGATTTTCCTCCAAGCAAGGATTTCAATGGAATTGACGATGATTTTCCTCCAAGCGAGGATGTCAATGACAATGATGATGATTTTCCTCCAAGCGAGGATTTCAATGGAACTCATGATGAGTTTCCTCCAATCGAGGATGCCAATGGAAATGATGATGATTTTCCTCCAAGCGAGGATTTCAATGGAACTGACGATGATTTTCCTCCAAGCGAGGATTTCAATGGAACTGACGATGATTTTCCTCCAAGCGAGGATTTCAATGGAACTGACGATGATTTTCCTCCAAGCGAGGATTTCAATGGAACTGACGATGATTTTCCTCCAAGCGAGGATTTCAATGGAACTGACGATGATTTTCCTCCAAGCGAGGATTTCAATGGAACTGACGATGATTTTCCTCCAAGCGAGGATTTTCTTGGAACCGATGATGAATTTCCTCCAAGTGAGGATTTCAATGGCACCGATGATGACTTTTCTCCAAGTGAAGATTTTAGTGGCACCGACGATGATAATCCTCCAAGCAAGGATTTCAATGGAATCGATGATGATTTTGTTGATGATGAAGCCACCAATGATGAAGACAATGATTCTCCTCCAACTAAGGATGTTACAGGAACCAATGATGTCAATGTTGAATTTCAAGAGTTCCCCTTCAATGAAGAATTTAGTAGCACCAATAGTGTTGATGCTCACATTGATCTATCCGCAAGTGATCAACTTATTACTGATCATGACAATCATTTTCATATTGAATTTAGTGATCATGTTTTCAATGAGGGGGGTCATAATTCTCACAATGAAAACATTCATTCTGATGAGGTTGTTGTTGCAGACATAATGGTCCAGGAAAGGCAGAGACATAATCCAACAATGAGCAGGATTAAGTGTAGGACTAGACCTTTTTATGTCAATCCAAAGCATTCTAGTTATACAAGGTCTAGGAAAGAATTGCTCACAAGTCCAAGTTCCATTACTCATTTAATTTCGAGTGTTTCCACAACAATTGTTTGAAGGGTATAGGATACAATTATGCCTTGGAGAAAAGGAACGTGTATTTATCAATGAACAAAAGTATGCAAAATGCATATTTAGTGGGGTGTATGATTTCTACAAGGACAGGTTATGATTATCGCATTGGAAATGTTCTTCTTTGTAGAAAGGCATTCAAAAGGATTCACTCAATTTTTAATCTTAGATTATCAAGAATCCAAACAAGACTAGAAAAGGATCCAACATTTTATTCTGATGATTATCAGGGACGAATCACTGGACCATCAACACACATCGCAATATCATGGATGCATGATTTCTTTTCAAAGCATGGAGAGAGTATGCCAAATAGAGAAACAATACACATTCAGGATAATTTCACAAGACAAGAAATCTACAAATTATACAAGGATTATGTTCAAGGTGGTCAAGGAAATGGAAACTTCATCAAATATGCATATTTCACAAGAGTATGGAAAAAGAAGTTCAACAATGTCTGCATTCCAAAGAGGTCAAGGATGCGGATCTGCAGTACGTGTGCTTCTCTTAAAGAAACGAGGGATAGATCAGAAGGGATAGAAAGAGGTATGTTTAAAAATTTGTTTATTTTTTTAGATAAATTTCAATTATTAAAACAAGTTATCAATATTTGTGTATATGTTCTTTGTAGATTCCATAATTAATTCACTGCAAGAACATTGCAATCAACAATCAAATGAACGACAAAAGTTGTACAAACATCGCAAGAAATGTTATGATGCTCCACATAAGTATATGGGTTTGATAATTGATGGCATGGATCAGAAAAAAAAACTCTTGCCACATTTTGTACATGTGCCAAAGAATTTAAAGGAGGAAAATTTTATTCAGTTTCACTTGGTTGGGTGTATGGTTTTTAATGGTGAAATGTTTCCAAGGGTTTACTTTACAGCTCCAAACATTCACAATGATGCAAATTTGACTATCACCATAATTCATCATGTCCTTTCTCATTGGCCTAGTGATCTTCCTGAAGTTCTATATTTGCAATTGGACAACACAAGCCGAGAAAACAAAAATCAGGTCGTGTTTTCTTATCTAAACATGCTTGTTGAATTGGGAATTTTTAAAAAGGTAAAAGTTGGTTTCCTTCTTGTTGGGCATACACATGATCATATTGATCAAATGTTCAACCATTTTGCAAGGACATTGAGGAGGAAGAAAGTTGGGAGCCTACCATCATTGATTGAAATTGTAAGGAAAGCATACCATCCAGAAACTATTGTACAAAAATTGGAAGAAACTGTTGACATGCGAAGATTTATTTTTGGATCGCATGGTGAAGAAAGGTGCATTGAAAAACTTAATGACATTAGCTTTCAACATTAATTTCGTAGAAAAAAGATTGATGGAAAAACACTACTATGGGGAAAGAAGTACTCAACTAGCACAGAATGGGGGCCTTCATTAGGTTTGGCATTTTTGAAATTCATCCCAAATCGTCAAATGTATGCTTCAAATTTATTGTTATTTCAATCATATTCAGAGATTCATAATGCAAGGAGACACAATAGAGATGTTAATTATTCTCAATGCATGGAAGAAATAAAAAAATCTATCGAAGATACATATGAGTACTTTGATGTTGCTGATTCTGTATGGTGGGAGTCTTTTTTTCATGGAGCAAAGTGACATAATTTGAAACTCTACAAATGGAGATATATATTTGAAGTCTCCATTTACTTGGCCATGAGTAAAAAACAGAAACGAGGAAACAAATGTTGAACCTCAAAGTGTTGAGTTTTCTCAAGTAGAGGAAAGAGAAATGTATATTGTCTCTAGAAGATCATCTACAAAGCGTCGAGAGATAGAAGACCTTTATAAGGGCTCAGTACAAGATATCAAGGAGGGTTGCATGATTGCAATTTTGGCTACAGATGATGCATGTGATTATCCTTTCTGGATTGCAAAAGTTATGAAGGTGAATAAAGAAAATGAAGAAGTAGTATCAATAGAAGTACATTGGTATGCAACGGATACACACCCGTTTGATGGTGTGTACAAGCCAGAGATGGTAGTTGAGAAAAGGGTTTGCAAAAAGAGAAAAAGAAAGGGTCAAAAAATAAATCACCGCCACATTGACATATTGAAATTAGAGGAAGTTGATATACGTGTTTATGATTTCAAGATGACAAAGAAATGCACTCTCCGCTCGAAGACTCTAGAGATTATCAAGAAGTTGCTTCCAAAAGAACAAGGTGCAAGATGGGAGTCTCCTCAACCAAGTCGTAGATCTAGAAGGAATATGACAACTGAAATGATGGGCATAGATGCAAACTCAGACGGTGCACCCATTGATAATAGAGAAGAATATGGGTCATCCACATCTTCGTCTAGCCCTTCGTCTGCAAAAAATGTAGATTCTGATGGGGTGTTAGATTCCATGGATGAATTTCAATAATTTCAAATGAAACATTTTAGATGTTTTCTATTAGTATGATGTTTGTAATTGAAACTCTGAAGGAGATTTTGAATATTTATATGAATAATTTGTTCTTGTATAGTCTAATATATGATTTTATTATGAATCACATCATAATTTCTTTGATTTTATATGGTTAGAGTGGTGAAATTATTTATGGAATATTTTTGTTTGTTTAATATGCAAGTTTCACAAAATTTGTAATTTATATTTTTGAGAAAAAATATTTTTCCAATTTAGGGGTTGATTTTAAAGTTTTTGTAAACAATAGTATGGGATGTTTGGACATGGCTCTATTTTTAACCCCGAAAAAAAAAGGTGTATACTGGTATCAACACTTTTCTATTTAGGGGTGTTTTTGGTGTTTTTTTTGGGCAAAAATCATCGTTTTTATGCCTAGAGTTCTCGTTCTTAGTATAAAGTTCTCATTTCATAGTATAAGTGGTTTAGATCAACACACTGTCCTAAATACTACTCTGGTTTCGTTGGCGAAGACATTGAATTTGGATAATTGCACTATATGAATGCCACTGGCAGATGGTACTACCATGGAGGTAACTCATGAGCTCAAGCGGCGTCATTTGAAAGTACCATTAACTGTTCCAGATCCAAACGTGGAGAAGATTAAGAGAAGAAAGACTGCAATTATACTAAATCTTGATTCTGCCTTGGGAAGGAGAGTAATCATCACTGGTCATTGGCTGGGCCTGTGGCAGCGATAAGGGTGCCTTTGTTAAAGGCATCAAATTTCAAGGGTGTAACCCCTTTACTCGTAGTAGCATCATATGCAATAATGGTGTTAGTTTTTTTTTTGAGGTCACATGTTCAAAACTAGCCAGGTAAGGTTGTTCATTGGCATGTTATGACAAGGTGTTGAGGCCTGGAAATTTGCAGGCAACAACAGCAAGGGATTCTCCCCAGTCAACGTTCCCAACTAGCCCATGACTGTTTGGTATAGGGAATCCGTCCGGTTTGCAGTCCGACTATCATAGGTCAAAGTAACAAAAACAAAGGTTTTACCGGTTGCGGCCCAGTCCACCGTGTATTTTTTGTATTTTTACTTAATGTATGAGATGCACGTGCCTAACTAAATGCAGGGTGATAAGTATTCAAGGATCAGTCACAACGTGATGCGCAGGTTCTTACCTCTCGTCTTAGCACTCACAAGCATCTAAATCACATACAACAAGAAATTAAAACTAACTACCTAACCTATCCCTAGGGAGCAGGATTATCATTCATTGGTGAGTAATATATTTTGTACATGCATTATGAAAAGTTACAGATAGCTAATACTTATTTCAAGACACATGAACAATTACAGATATTTGAACAACCAGATAGCCAATTGTTTATGAACAATCTTCATTACTCACAGTGGAAAACATCACAAAATATACTGAAGAGCATTCAAACAAGAACATAGGTTCAGGAAGTTAAAACACTCTCACAGTTAATGAAACACAGCTGAAAACGAAATAGTTCCCCTTAAACATTGCTCATTTAATCACATTGATACATTCCACATTACGCTTTCTCCAACAGGCAAAAGTTGCAGTTTCTGATTATAAAACAAAATAGTTCCTCTTACAAACAAATGGTTTACAAGTTTTTCCAGGGAAAAATTCCCTGTAGCTTCTAACTTTCAAATATTTAAACAAACCAGTAGATCACTTGGGTTCCCCCCCAACGTGTGACTTTTCCCCTTCTTCAAAACGTTTCGTCTTCCCATTTTATTTTCTGTACGCATTCATGATCCGATCAGTAACTGATAGATCTTTCGGGCCTATGCCTTTGTCGCCATTCATTTTGTCTTTTCCGTTGTTTGTCCTGCTAGTGATCTTGATGGCCACGGTTCGACTTCTTCCAAAACCTGCCTAGCTATGCCCGCACGCCGTAGTGGTTTGCCCGAGCTCCGGAACTCACCTGCAATCAAACGACATGCATCATTCATCGGAACTGTATTAAAATCATATCAAATAAAATGGCTAAGCATTAAGAGAGGCCAATCACTGCATTACGGCCACAAGGGTTAACGAATGTCAGCACCACTACTCCGTCCACCTACGGGTTCTAAAGAAACCACCAACAACAGGAAAAGATATGACCTGAAACGCATGCGGGAGAAAATCCAATCGGAGGTCGGGAGAGCACCAACATCAGAAGCTCAAAGCTTTGCCCAGCCACAACGACGGAAGAGAAAAGGCTAAAGAAACACGAAATGCGGGCGGGAAAAGCTTTAGTCGGAAGTCGGAACACTTTACATCGGAAGCCAAATGACTTTCCCAGCCGCAACGATGGAAGAGAAAAGGCTAAATACACGCGAAATGTGGGTGGGGAAAGATTTAGTCGGAAGTCAGAACACTTTACATCGGAAGCCAAATGACTTTCCCAGCCACAACGGCGGAAGAGAAAAGGCTAAAGACACGTGAAATGCAGGCGGGAAAAGCTTTAGTCGGAATTCGGAAGACATCACATCGGAAGCCAAATGACTTTCCCAACCGCAACAGCGAAAGAGAAAAGGCTAAAGACACGCGAAATGCAGGCGGGAAAAGCTTTAGTCAGAAGTCGGAATGCTTTATACTTCGGGTGCTAAGCTTCTTTGGGAGCTGCAACGGCGGAAGAGGAAATGGCTATGGCTTCCGATTAAAAATGATGCCCGATCAATAAATAAAAAAATAAATTTTCGGAGAGTTTTAAAATTCAACAATGGTCAAAATACATTTCACCTCCGAAACAACGACCTTTCAAAAACCATCAGCAAAACCAAACTCACAATCGGCGACCCAAACAACTTCAAACACACTCAACCTCCGAAAACAGGCCAAGAGTCAAACTTTTAAAATCATCCAACATTAAAGCACGACCAAAATGTTCAAAGGATCCAACGATTAAAAACAACGCTAAATCATGAGGAGGGGCCCAAAATTTAAGAAATTTGGGGAGAACGGTTGCAGCTGCAACAATTGGCGATTACCTGGTGAACCTAGATCTCTGGGCGATTATTCTTTGAGTGACAGACTGTTTAACAACAAATGTATCTATTGAATTCTTCCAGCTATCTGGATTTTTTAAATGACGGAAGTGTGTACCTTTAATCATTGATGATAGTCCAATTTGGGAGAGTGGGAACCAAGATTTTCAAGTCCAGATAACTCTGTTGAGGCTAGAGGATGAATTTCATTATTACTTTTGTCTTCAGGTAGCTGATAGCTTGGACACCATAGGATTGTAGCATATAGTAAATAGAAATATTTCTTTGTTCCTCATTCCCATGCCACTTTGGCACTTTTTGTGCTTTTGGACTTTTGTCCCTTTTCATATGAGTCCTCATCCATGCCTTTCTTTTTGAATTTTAATTCAGGCTCTTCTATCCCATAGTGTCCTTTTGTGTGAGCGGTGTACTTCATGTTTCAACTCATGGACGGAGAGGAACTTTCGGCAATTTAGTACTTATGATTCAGCATTTTCTTTGATGTATGATGCTTTCATAGGAGTTTTTTACTCTTATTTTCCTTTTGGCATTCATTTCTTGGCATGGGATCATTTATATTTAATATACTATTCACCTTGCTCCTTTCCATGGGTCTTCTGCTATCGCCCCTTAGAATATTTTAAGTGTGATGTGGATGAAGCCTCAACATAGTATTCCAGACTCTTTGAATCTGGTTTATTTCACAGGGGTTAAGCAGGAATTCAATGCACTCAAAGCTATTTGAGAAAACTGCTAAACTGGAAGAAGTTCTTTTAGACAAACAGCAACACACATTCTGATACCCAAAAACGTTTATCATTCCGAAAAATTTTGATGTTCCCCATCCAACCGCGGGTTCGTTCCCTTTATTGAAATCAAGAAAACTGAAACTAAAACAAACTGAAAAACATAACTCAAAAGACAGCCAAACAGATTATTTATATACAAGACAGCAGAACTCAAACAGAACTCAGGAAAAATAAGGCTTGAGAAACAAACCATTTACTGGTAAGTTCTCTTCCCATCCTTGCAGATCTTGCAACTTATAAGTAGAATGGCCAAGATTTGCCACAATCTGAAAAGGGCCTACCCACAACTGTTGGAATTTAGTATGTTTTCCTTTCTCATCATGGGGGTGATCCCACTTGAGAACCAGATCTCCCACTTCAAACTCTTTTGTTCCTGCCTTATGTTTGTCGAACCATCTCTTTATTACCTCCTGTTGTTGCTTAAAGCGCTCTCTGGCTTTAGTTCTAACCTCTTCTACTTTCAGGAGATTATATATCCTTATGTGCAAAACTTCATCATCCGACCCTCTAGATTCTTGAGCTATTATGAAAGAAGGTAGCATGATATTGGGAGGAAGAATGGCTTCTTTACTGTAGACAAGGGTATATGGAGACACTCCAATCAAAGACTTGGGGGTGACTCTATCAGCCCAAAGGGAATTTGGTAGCGCTGCATGCCAACTCCTTTGGTTTTCTATTACAGTCTTATTTAAAATTCTAATCAAATTTTTGTTAGAGGATTCAGCCAGGACATTTCCTTGTGGATAGTAATTAGCAGAATAATGCAATTTTATCCCTTTATCATGAGCAAAAGCAGTTAATTTAATTGATGAAAAGTACTTATCATTATCAAAGACTAACGAAACTGGAACTCCAAACCTGTTCATGATATGATCTTGTAGGAAGCTGATGACTGCGTCTTCATTTATCTTGCGCAGCGGGATAGCTTCGACCCAGCGAGTGAAATAATCGGTTGCGGTCAGAATGTACTTGTGTTGCAGGAAGGAATTCGGTTTTATTTCTCCAATAATATCCAACCCCATTTCTCGAATGGCTCCGTAATCATCACAGGTTTTAGGGGTGCCATTGCTTTAGGTTGTCTCCCACTACACCTTTGGCAAATATCACACTTCCTGACATGTGCGTGTGCATCTTTGAAGAGAGTAGGCCAATAGTAACCTGCTCTGACGATTTTGTGGGTTGTAGTGTCTCCTGAATAATGTCCCCCAGCAGGCTCGTCATGCAAATCTGTCATTACTTTCTTCGCATCTTCTTTCTCTAAGCATCTCAGGAGAACTCCGTCATAGTTTTTCCTGAATAATATTCCTTCAACAATTTGATAGGATGCTGATTTGAGACGTAGCGCTCTTCTTTGCTTAGAATTCCAATGTTCTGGAAACAACCCTGTCTGTAGGTAATGCACGAGGTCTCTATACCAAGAATCGGGGGTTGTTAACAAAGGGCATACATCCTTCAAATGTAGTTCAACCTCATACTCCCAAGCGTGTTCTTCATTGTTCCCATTTTCATTCATCAGTTTGCACAACCCCTGTCCTTTAACTATGGAGGCTAGCTTGAATTCAAGTTCGTACTCTTGAAGAGATGTTACCTAGTTGCCCCTTATTTCTCCTAACTCCTTCTGTACAAGAAGGGACCTTACAGCTGGGTAGGGGACGATCACCTTGGTTCTATTTTTTTAAATATAAGGCCTGAATTGCTTCACTGCTTTGAATACTGCATAAGCTTGTTTATCAATGGCTGGGTAATTTAATTTGGCCCCTTGTATACCAGTGCTCATGAAAGATATTGGGAATTCATCCCCCCCATCTTCTTTTTGTGTAAGCACAGCTTCTAGTGAATCATCATATGCAAAGGTATACAGAATAAAATATTTGTCGAAATTTGGGATTTTCAGAAAGTGTGCGTGTGCAACAGCAGTTTTAATTTTGCTGAATGCATTCTTCTCAATCTTAGTCCATTTGAATTGTGCATTTTGCTTCACCATCTATTGTAGCGGCTTGACAATCTGAGCAAAATTAGGCACAAATATTCACACGAAGTTTATAATTCCCGTAAATGATTGCATCCCCTTTTTATTATGGGGCAAGGGGATTTGTTCAATAGCCTTAATTCTTTCTAGATCTATAGAGATTCCTTTTTTTGAAACTATGTGACCCAACAACTTGCCCTCCGTGACAGCGAACACACACTTCTTGGGATTGAGTGAGATGCCATATTTCCGACAACATTCAAAAATTTGCCTTAAGTGAAACGTGTGTTCTTCTCTTTTCTTTGAGAATATCGTAATATCGCCAAGGTAAACTATAGCACTTCGGCCAATCAATCCGTGGAAAGCTATGTCCATATCCCTCTGAAACATTACTCTAGCATTTATAAGCCCAAAGGGCATCCTTCTGTAGGCAAAGGTTCCCCATTTGGTCCTAAACGTTGTCTTCAATCTTTCTTCTTCGGCTACTAATACTTTATTGTAGCCAGAGAAACCGTCTAATAACAAAAACAGTTCAGAACCTGAGACCATTTGTAGCAATTGCTCCATGGGTGGCATAGGATATTTATCTTTATCTGAAGCGCGGTTTAAATTTCTAAAATCCACGCATAATCTGATTTCTCCAAAAAAAATTCTCACTGGTACCAAATTTGATACCCGCTCCGAGTGTCTGACCTTAAAAATGATTCTAGCATCCAATAATTTCTTCACTTCACTCTGAATCAGCAGTTCCAATTTTGGATGCATTTTTCTTAAAGGTTGCTGATATGGCTTGATGTCGGCTTTGATGGGGACAACATGCTTGATGATGCTGGTGTCGTATGTTTTCAAATCTTCGTATGTCCAGGTGAAAACATCTTTATATTGTTTAAGCAGAATGACGAACTTATCTCTTTCCGCTAGTGAACAACACTTGCCAAGATTCACAAATTTAAGATTCGCCTCAGTCCCTAAATTTATTAGCTCAAACTGTAGCAATGAGCTGTGAGTCTTCACGTTGGCTGGTCTTTTGAACTTTTCATTTAAATCGAACATTCTTTCTAACGTTCTGACTCCCTTCAGGATGAAATTATCATACTTCAGTTCGGCCTAATGTTCTTCATCGTCTATAATTTCTCCTTTAAATACCTCGTCATTCGTTAAGCATTCTATAATTTGTTGGTCATCATCGAACACTCATAGGTTGGTAATCATATCAGGTACTGAGGGCCTAAAAAGTAATTCAACAGGGCATCGATTATTAGTGGGTACCAACCTAGCGGCTGATGTGGCCAACAAGTCAGCCGCTGCATTTTTAAGTCTTGGAATTGAAATAATATTGAATGCATTAAAACATTTAAGTAGGTCCCATACCTCATTTTGGTAAGCCTTTAAGTGAGGGGAAACACAATGTATTTGATTCCGGATTTGTTTCACAATAATTTCAGAGTCTCCAAAAACTTTTAAATTACTTACCTTTAAGTCAATCTCTTTCCTCAATCCTTGCACCAGCGCTTCATACTCAGCTATATTATTCGTACATTCAAACTCTAATCTACATGAAAGAAAATGTTTAGTATTCTAGGGGTCGATCAGGACACAACCGGCCCCTGACCCTTCTAACGTCTTAGAGCCATCAAAAAACAAAGTCCAAAAATCACTAACTACTGAATGCGAATCTACTCCTACTGCTAGGTTTACTATGTTTCAGTCAATCTCATCAGCCTGTGAGAATCGAAGGAGATCAGGCTGAGTGTCTGATGTGTTGCTGGCTTCTTCTGCTTGGTAATTTCCTGGTTCCAACTCAATAAAATAGTTTCCCAATACAGAATCCACTGGTTCTTTCTTCTCATCCAATTGAGTAATGTTGTATTTCATGTGAGGCTCCCTTAAAATCTTAATCTGGTTCGGACTTCCTTTGTATGGCAGCCACAGATGCGACCAATCTGAGGCAAAATATCCATTTAGTTTGGCTAACCAATCTCTGCTTACGACAAGACCGTAAGCGTCTGGTATATCTGCCACCATGATATTAATGACTTGGCACACTTTATCATTTGATGACAGGCGAATCAGGACATCCTCCATCTCACCCATTACCTTTACGTCCGTCCTGTCCAACTCGACAACTCTCCAAGTGGATGGCTTAGGCTGCCCATTTATCCTTTTACAGACTGATATTGGCATGACATTAACCAACGCCCCTGAGTCTACCAGGCAATTATGTATGTTGTGATTGAAAATTTCAAATGTGGGGAGGAAAGGTGGATGTTTTCTTTTAGACTTACCTCCAACACTGGTTTCTTTGATTTCTTCTTCTTCCTGAAGTTGATTTTCAGTGGGCAGCTTCTCATCCGATGCTTCGAGTGCTTTCAATAGTCTTTCTTTTTGCTGCGGCACTCTACACATTTCAAATAAGGAAACGTTTGCCTTTGCCTTCTTGATATCTTCCACGATGTCATAATCCATTTGCAATTTAGTAGAATGTGGCTTATCAACATTCATTTTCTCTTCAGTGGGCTTGGTGAATGTATCAGTCTGCCTAGGATCTTGGCTGGTAATTGCGAATTCAGGAACTTTATCAGCTGCGGAAATATTTTGAAATTTCTTTACATTTTTTTGCAGCCTTTTGATCTTTGGGAGAATGAGACTGTTTTCTTTAATTGGCCCTTGGCTTCTTGTTGCTAGGTTGGTTTCCATGATGTCCTTGTACCCCTGATTCTTTTCCTCTTCAGCATCAAATAACGAAACAGAATCCCACAAAACCATGGTTTCCTCTTCTTGTTCTTTTGTTGAAGTAGTATTCTCTTTTCTTTCTTCATCTCCATCTTCCGTTAACTTAGAATCCAACAGCTGATTCATAACCAACGTCATTGAGTTTATCCATTGAGGACAATTTCTTTCAGAGTGTGGTTGTTGGTGGAAAGTGCAAAAATTTTCCATTCCTACTTTTGTTA
>LPNX010295248.1:111246-192168 GCA_001517045.1 Pseudotsuga menziesii | reverse complement strand
TGTTCAGCAATCAATACACACTAATGATGGAAGCCAACTCCATATTCTTCCTTGATAATACTTGCACAGAGGGTAACAATTTACAGTAGTAGTTTCTCTTTCCCTGATCTAGACAATAACATTGAGTGCACCCTCTCTATATATTCTTATCTCTGTGTGAAATGTGGGCCTCTGTCAATGGTTGGGACCTCTACTATTTCCTTTGGATTTCATGGAAGCTGGGAATGGTGGTGGCCTCTTTAAGCATTCCCTCCATAAAGCATATGCATGCTCCCATTGTGCCCTTTCTGAAACAACTTAGAACTATGAAATGGCTGCACCCTATACTAATCTCCCATGGAACTCTTTTCTAGCTAGAATGGGACATTACACCATTACACAAAAAACCCACCACTTCAATCTCATCCCTAAGTATTCTTGATCTACAGAAATCAACTTTCTTATTTGGATGGGGTTGTTTGGAAATTGGGCCTTTTCTTCACATGATCATCCCAAATAGGTAGGAATATGTCCTTTTATCATGGGAATGGTGCATTAATATTTGACCTTGTGTGATAGTGCATACTAGTATCCCATTAATCATGTAGATAATTGTATTATATGGTTTATTTATTTATTTGTGATGTTTCCAAGTATGTCCACTCAAATCACATAGGAGTGAAATTAGCATGATAACAATAACATTTTGACTCATATGATTTTGATAACTAGGGATAAGGAAAAACACCATAGAACCAAATGGTCTCTTGTTTGGTGAAGTGTTGAAATGTCTATATTATATTTCCTCATCATTTCAGTAACTATCAAGGGATAACACAAATGAAAATAAATTAGTCATATCTCCTAGTATGTCTTTCCATATTCCTTAATCTATGAAGGATATCTTTGCAAAACACTTTATTTTTCCTTCTGAATATCATTTTGATAACTGGTGATAAGATCAACTAAAAACATAACTAGATACAACATAGATTAAAAAGATTTAGCAAGGACATAATAGTTAAGATATAATCATTGTAAGAGGCATTGCATGCTTACCCATGACGGAGAGAAGTGTTGGATTGATGTAGTAGCCATAGTATGTAGGTGTTGTAAGTTTCTAACTATCAAGATATTATATTATAGGAGAACAAGAACAACTATCTATTATCTTAACATATGAGCAGCAATACATTACTCATTAATTGATAATCTTGCTCCCTAGGGACAACTTAGTTAGTCTTATTTTCTGTTGTGTGTGTGATTTAGATGCGAGAGAGTTTAAGATGAGAGGTAAGAACCTGCTCATCACATTGTGACCGCTCCTCATATTCTTTATCAATTTGCATGTTAGATAGGCACTTGCATATCATACTTAAAGTTAAAAAACAAAAATACGCACGGTGGAACAGGCTGCAACCAGTAAAACCCTTTATTTTTGTTATTTGACCTACAATAGCCGGAACGCAAACCGGACGGATTCCCCATAGCAAACAGTCACAAGCTAATTGTGAACGTTGACTGGGGAGAATCCCTTGCTGTTGTTTCCTGCGATTTTCCAGGCCTCGATAGGGGTGTCTAGATGTTGTAGGTTATAGGTTAGGGGGTGTTAGTGGTAAGGGGAGACATAGGGATGTGTGTGTGTGTCCCAAAAATAAAAAGTGCCCGTTAAAAAATATCTAACTTTAGATAGTTAACAACGTTTTCAATAGAAAAAAATTTATATATTTGGAAACGTCATTCAATTTCCTACAATTCTTGTTTTTTACTCATCGCAAGATTCATTGTGTAAGTGTCTCAAAATATCCATGTAATTTGATGGATTCCTGTTTTTTCAGTTTTCTATTGCATCTAACACATCGAAAGAGACCCTCATTAGCTTGCACACACCCATATGATAATAAGTTATGGTTTTCATCTAGGCATCAAATAAAACAATTAAGAAGAATCTCTAACCCTTTATAAAGGGTGTAAACTTCTTCAACAACAAGGCACCATTCAGTAATAATTCTAGGAGACCCAAAAGTAATTTTGAAATATTTTTGCACAAAATCTTCCGAGCAAGATATCACTCTTTAACGCGTCATTGAGAGAGCAAGGCGAGTGATTGAAAATATGGAAATGTTCAATTCAAACACATCCCCATGGGCTAAATTCTAAAGCTAACAAAGCATTATACTTAGCTTCAAATTTCTAGGAAATGCATTTGAAAATAAACTGGAATGAGGACGATGGGAACCAATACCATAACACAATACTATGGGGGATTTCACATAAGAAAAATCAATCATAAGTTGAAAATCAATGTGTCAAGAATGAAATTTAAATCATTTAGTGTAATTGTTCTCTAGTGAGGACACCGCCTTTAGCTGCTTAGCATGCATATTATGGAGCTTCTCTTCTACAAATTAAGATTTCACAAAAATCCATTAGATTATGATGACACTGTCACAACGAATGGAGGATTATGCAAAATAATGGAAGGACAAGCCATTTGCTTTATAAGGAGGACGAAATTGATAGTTTACACACAATTTAAGAAGCAACAACCTTGTAGTCAAGCTTTCCGTTGATCAAGTAATACTCCTCTAACATTTCATCTCTAGTTTTTTAACATACTAGGAACTATACCATGCTTTTGACTCCATGAGGTAGAGTATTGTTGTGTCTGTCATGGGTTGTAAAGGGTAGACAAAGACTATCATTATGTTTCTGTTAACAATAGAATATCAAATATATATTTATATAAATATGTTTTACAATATAGTCAATTTAAACTTGAACAAATATATACATAGTTTTATATAGGTTGTTCGATGTACCATATGAGTTACACATCTCACCTAGTTGGCTAATTGGCTTTAGAAAACACCTCTCCAAGTCGAAATCTTGGAAATGCCTTACTCAAAATCCCAATATTTTGAAAACGCCTTAATAAAAATGCACACTAACCTATAAGGTAACATGAATGAGTGTGTATGAAATAAGATTTGTTTTAATTAATTAATACTACCAAACTCCGTTCAAACATTATAAAATATTGCTTTAAAGCCAGCAATGTGACCATGTAACGACATGTTTCAAAGGATGTGTTCCACAAAATTACCACACGTTAGTTTTGTGTTGTGTTCAACATGTTTCAAAGTATATGTTCCACAAAATTACCCCACATTAGTTTTGTATCATGTATCACAACATAATATTGTATAATATTCACACTCTATTACGATAATAATTTCATATAGTTTAACAAATAATTCGACACTTTAATGTGTATGGTCACGAAGAAGACGTAGGGAATCTTTTACGAAATTGGATTTAGCAAAAGAATATTTGTTTTATGATAAATATAATTTTGAAGTATCTGAAAATATTTAATCTATTTTTCAATTAAAAAGTTTAAAAAAAATGGATAATTTGTCAAACCTGTGTATCAAAATGAGAAATAATGCAATTCATATAAAACCATATTTTCTTTTTCAACCAAAAAAGTAATAGAAGGATGTCAAAAGCTTCCTAGAAAATTGCTTCATTGAATGAGCATCTGTGCCAAGGACGACATAAAAACCAGGATTCTCTATTTTGAATCGTAACTCGCAAAATCAAAATTAAAATTGAATAAGATGTCATGTGCTTGACAGGCAAGCTCATGCCAAAACGCATATAAATACCCCATTGTGTTTGCTCTTCCCACATTCAAACGACGAATCCTCTTCTTCAATTAGCAAACCAGTCTTTCGACACTGTTGCTTCTTTGGGCGTTTTGGGTATCTGAACAATGGCCAAGCTCTCAGCATTCTGTACTGGTTTGATCGCAGTTCTGGCTTTGTTGGGTGTTGCTAATGCCCATGCTGGCCATAACTTTTATGTTACAGGCAAGGTTTACTGTGATAACTGTGCTGCTGGATTCCCCACTAGGATTTCTCCCCCTATTCCTGGTAAGCAAACAATATCTTCCACACATTTCTAAATCTTTTGCATTTTTTTGTAGCTTGTTTTCATTTGGGTTTCTGAATTTTTTTGCTTTTAAGATATGAAAGAGTAGATCTGGTGCTGAATAATAGATCTGCTATTAAGATTCTCTCTATGTATAACGCTCTTTTCCAAAATAGATGTACTGCTGTTGTGCTCACATTGCTTTCATTTTCTCCATTAGGGTTTCTGATATTTAAATTCTGAGTGCTTTGCAGGTGCCACTGTAGCTGTTGAGTGCAAGGATAATGCTGGTAAAAGGTTGTTCTATAACGAAGATAGCACCGACAACAATGGGCTCTTCAGTATCGATGTGAAGGGTGAACACGAACACGAGGCCTGTGAAGCATATACACTCGGCAATCCCACAACATGCAACATTCGAACAGACAGCAACCGCGCTCCAGTCTACTTAACGCACAACAACGGTATTGATTCGGACGAAAGAATGACTGGCCCTTTTGCCTTCAGATCTACCAAACCCCACCCTTCCTGTCACGCTGTGATGGCAGAGTATAATCTATATTCTGACTAGGGTTTTATATTGTTCCCTCTATGCAATATTTGTCTGTTATTCATTTCTTTTCTTTCTGTTCTACCTCTTTGGCCGAATTCTCTTCTTTCTTCTCTGGCTTTTTGGCCGAGTTATGCTACTGCTACCGTTACAAGGTGCATTTTTACACAATGTGCCAATGAAATAAACGAATGTTTTGTTTGAATGAAATTCAATAACTCCTTGTATTTTTACATGATCTATGACGACTTGACAACCTGTTTCTTTGGATTCACATCATCTTACTAATTTCAGTATATATTTTTGAAAAGACAATATTAGTTATAAGATATACAAATATTTATTTTACTTTTCCATCTATATTGATCAAAATTCAAGGTATTGTTTCCTTTAAACAAATATTTCTAATGCATAACTAGTACCTCTTTACTTTTCTATCTACACACCTACATTGGCAAATATCGAAAATTGTTGTACGAACTCGGAAATTGAGGGCATTCATTGACAACCCTGCTTGATTTTGTTGGATACGTATTTTTATATATTTCACGAAAAGATGAAATGGTAGTTTTGAATGCAATAAATTCAATAACAATATGTTTTTCCGCAAAGGATCTAAGCTGATCTGGGTTGCTTGGATTCACAGCAACATTGGCAAAATTATAGATGCTTGGACCATTAGCTACGGTTCCATTGGAAAATGTAGCGCAGAGGGTCGTTCCATAATTGCTAGAGCTGATGAACAAAACTCTATATGGTCTCGTCAAGATGAGCATAAATTTAATCCAGGTACCTGAAATCTACCAATCCCCGAATTGTCTTACGTATAGCAAGTTAACCGTTGTATAATTGTATTATTTTCCATCCATGTTTGCACTCGCATGGATATGAAATTTGCATGGCTTGAATATTGATTTATATATTCAATAAATCAAGTTATCTAGTCGTTCTTATTAGTCCCTGCCATCCGCTAGCAGAGACTCTATGAACGGCTTTGCCTTCGTTTTCAATTATTTTGCATCCAAAACAAAACTAATATAAATTATTAGTCCTAAGTTTGCATTGAATCATTTATAACCATATTGTTTTATCTAATTATTAGTCAGTGTTCATGGTTCTTTCTCCAATTATATCCTACCTGGGATAGACTGCACAGTTGGGTTGATTGGTTGGACTTGGATACTCAGCTTGGATCCTCGGATACTTAGCTTGGCTTGGCTTAACGGTTCGGAACAATGCTAAAAAGAAATAGGAGTTACTTACAATGCACCTGGATATTTCATTCACGCTAGGAAGGGAGTCACAGTCAGGGAGCTGAGGGAGGTAGCCATGATGATTGTTAAGGGAGAGCACTCAAATTGTTAGTTCGTGTTCCAGCTCCTTTCATTTTCATGCGTAATTGCCCTGAGCAGAAACCCCATGTAAGTAAGTGAGTAAGTGAAAAGTGCTTGCATAATTACATATATAGACTAAGTGATTCTCGCCAAAGGAATAGGTAAAGCCATTATGTAAGTGATAAGCACTAGTGTTATCTATTTGCCCACTGTTCTTTCAACCAATTAGAGAATTGGAACTCTTATTTGGCCTCTTCTCGAGGTGGTATTTTTTTGGACATCATGATATCCTAAGTTTCACTATCAGCTTGGTTAAAAAAAAGCTTGGTAAAAAAAAAAGACTAATATGTTAATGCTATTACTCACTTAGCATTAGTTTGCAAATAACTCTTAACATTAAATGTTTGTTTGATTCCACCCACCACCTTGCTCTTAGGTGCCGCCTTGCTTTTCGGTGGAGAGCAGCTTTACTCTTTCATAGACAGCCTTACTCTTCGGTGGAAAAAGCTGCCAAGTGGTGTCGAGACATTTTCACGTTTATCCTTATGAAGGAGAGATGGCAGGTGCGGACGGAGTGGGCTTTATTTTACAATTGAGAAAGAAAGACAGACATCGAAGGAAGGAAGCAAGCAGCGTGAAATAGGAAAGAGCACACATTGCAAACACTACTTCTGTTGAGTGATCCCGGCCCAGGAGCTAAAGAGACAAGCTAGGAACCTTTATTTTGGCTTTTATTCAGATGTTAATAATAGGAATGAAGCACCTGATCGTGGTAGAGAGTTTGAGCTTCCTGAGCGTGCTTTGGAGTCCCATGCTCGTGTTGCATGTTGCAGATCAGCATCCTCTACAGAGACGGCCAACACAAGTATTTCATATTTTTATCTTCAGCTATTGTTTTTTTCAACTATATTTGGCTTACTAAACTCCAAACTAAAACTGAATTAGGAATAGACTCTGCAGGAAGCTCATCCTACTACTAGACAAAGATAGCTTCAGATATACTAGGCAAGACATGATTTCTAAATAGATAACGAAAGAGATTAAGTAACGAAGGTGGGTAGGGAGGTGTACTTATCTCTTGCCATGCGTGAATATTTCTTTCTGCATAGGCAAGCATTATATCAGAGAATTATGGTAAGGACTCCGCTACAAATAAAGCTCATTTTCACTTGTGGCCTTTAGTCGAGCGCACTCCGATTGAAAACACCAGTGGGTCTAGAGAGGTTGCTCAAAGTCTTTTAAAATGATGGAAAACCATCACTTCTTTCTTAGCTGGATTCCATTAAGTTTGGGTTGAGTTGAGTTTGCTCTCAATATCCCACTGTCTCCTCTCCTCATCAAGACAAAACAAAAGTATAACACATCCATCGTGTTTTTCTCCATTGAGTAGATTGGAATCAGCTCACATTTTTTTGGCTTGAAGCTCTCCGTGAGATTGACTTATTTGCCCTAAAACCCTTTCTTAGGGGAAACCCTAGTCTTTTCTTTTGTTGAGAAGACTCAAATCTGTTGGTCGCTATGCGGTAAAAACAGATTTCGCAGAATTACTGTTCTAATTTTTGTATGGTTTTTTGCTATTTGTTTATTAAAATTTAGTTAGAATCTAGTATAATTTAAGTGTTTAAGAATTTTGGGGCTAAATTCATTTTTATAATTAAATATACAATTTGAATAATAAAATTTCAGATTTCAACATTATAATCGAATTTTAATAATTAGCACACCTACACCATATTTTTGAAGGCACTCAATTTAAGTTTTTTTTTTAAACATATATAAAGTACTACCTACAGAGATAAAATACATACCTTATGTATTGTTTGATACTTGATCTTCACATATTGTGATGAGTTTATATTTGTAAATAGTCTACCTCATTTTAAAAATGATATTTGTAAAGCATTTAAAACCAGGTTCACAATTTAAGAAAATAAATAGATTCCTCACACTAATGAAAACTTAAAATGCTTAACCTATAAGACAAAAAGTTTTAGATTAAATATGTATCAAATTTTTGGTTTTGGTTGCAGATTGCCAATTAACATACTCCCACAATAATATTCATGGGTTTGGTTTTGACTGCTGACGAACATACTCTCACAACAATTTTGTTTTTACAAAATTAATTCATAAAAAATGACAATTTGAAAGCTGGTGGGCAAATTGGTCCTTTGCATTGAAATCATAGCCTGTAATGATGTAGCTTCATCAAAGCACATAGACAGAGACTCGTAAAAATAAAGGATGCCTTGAGGCCCAGGATACGGGCCCTGACTAAGTTTTGGCTACTGTTCAGACCCACAAAATTTAAAAGAATAATGTTTATTTTTATTTTTTCATAATGGAAATGACAACTTTAAATTAGTAAATCTTTGTCATAATACAGAATGATTTTACATAAAAATCAGAAATGATAGCCATGAATCTTTAGCACATACAGTCATATAGTTTATTATTGGCATTAACACTGTCCAATACAAACTAGGCATAAGCCAAAAGAGTAATAACTATCTATCATAAGTACAAAAACCAAAATATCAACAAAATACTAGGTGCAATATTGAGTGCATATGGTAGTTCTGCTAAAATAACAGCCAAGAGAAACACAATGAAGAATCAGTATAGACTCAATATTTCTGAGTCTATAAGACATCTATCAGATGGTTCTTTCCAAGTAATCCTATCTAGATAGCCTACTCCTAAAATAACAGAATTCTGTCAATAAATTCAAAAAAAACACTTCTCAAAATGACCCTTGACAATGCAACCATCAAGAATCAGAAAGAAAATATGCAAAGTTCAAACTAATTGGGTTGAAGCACAAATTATAAGAAAAACACCATGTCCCAACAAGTATGACACAGACCACTGGTCTAATCCAAAATCAAAAAAATCGAAAACATAAATTTCTCTTCTAATTACGCTGGTTATGCTGGTTCCACTGCTGCTATGCAGAACTGGGCACTGAATCTATCTCATGAAAGCCAGAAACTATAGGAATTGATAAGCATTAACATGAGCTTTTATCTAGAATACAGGATGAACCATGAAACGAACGTTCTGTTGTTTTCTTAGCTATAAATAAGATCTTAAACTCTAAAACAAATCTCTGTTCAAACCGCCAATTTTAACAATTAAAATGGGAGAGCAGTTATAGTATCATCCAACTCGAATCTACACATGTAGAACTAGTTCTTTAAAGAAAATATAAGTATTTCATATTAAATATTGAAATACAAATTTTTACATACTTGGCATTCTACCTTTGCCTCTTATGCTTTACCTGTGCAAATTTTTTATGATGGGTCTCGATCTGGGTATGAAACATAGGCTAGAATTTGATTAAGCGCGGAACATGGGTAGCGCATCAACTCGCGGTTTATAGTCCCAGTCGTAGTTGTCATAGTTGTCAGAGTGGAAACTAATGAAGAAGACAGAAAAAAGTGCGATAAAAATCGGAACGAAAAGAATTGAACCAGGCGCGCAATACTAAGGAGCGGTCTATTTTATGGGTCATAAAGGCTACCTTGGGACTCAGCAAAGAGGGCCTACATGCAGCCTGGATGGCATACATGCAGCGCGATCCCTACCGGTGGTTAGGTGTGGCCTTAGATGCATGGCCCTCATCCAGTTATCGAGGATGTCATACCAAGTTACGTTTGTCATACCTGGCTGTCAAACTTTTTTTTAATTGACTAAGTTAAATTTGTCTTACATATGTCTAAAGGTATGTCTAATGTTTAGCATTACCGCATGTCTTATGTTCAGCGACATGTCTTATGTTTAGAACATTTGTCTAATGCTAAGTACTAGATGTCGATTAGCCTTTTGCAGGATTATATGTTTAGCATTACCGCATGTCTTATGTTCAGCAACATGTCTTATGTTTAGAACATTTGTCTAATGCTAAGTACTAGATGTCAATTAGCCTTTTGCAGGATTATACGTGTGTTAGAGGCTACATGCTGCGGGTGACAGATGCTTTCAGAGATGTAACACCTGGTGAGACTGGATTTATGAGCCAGATATCAGGTTACATCCACTATTTATTTATTAGTTGATTGCTAACAAATTCAATTGTAATTTGCAGCTGAGCAGAACAATTAGATACAGTTTCTCATGATTCTTTGAATTCATATGTAGTAGCAGTTTTTATTTTGTGCAAATATCATTTTGTTTTATGAGGGAAGGTTTTAACTGTCTTGATACTGTAACTTGCTAATTCATTCTGTGCAATTACCATTATCTATTTTGGATTTCCTGCATCCCATGCAATTAGCTTTATCTTTCTACTTCTATCACCTATTAAAATTGATTATACAAGTGTTTCAAACTCTCGGCCGTATCCACACAAATCCCTTCCAAATATTGCATAACTTGTTAGGACATACCCGTAGACATCCATTCTAGGACAATGGAAGTGCATGTGTAAAAAACGCTGCAAAAACATTGCCCCCAATGCCTCTTCCTTCTTCCTCTGTGTCTCCCTCCTCGCGAGGACTACAAGAAGACGATGCTGGTCGAGCCAGAGAGAAGGGCTGTACAATATTATGCATATAGTGATCTGCTTTTAAAAAAAACAAAAGAATTTAAAGATTATTGTTAGTTAATCTTATGCGGTAACTTCTGCCACCGAGGTGGTTATGAGGGGTGGCTGTGTCGAAAATGGCTACGCCTGCAAATATTGCTATTTCGTCTCCTCTCCTCACTTGTCTCACCTTCTGACTTGAGTCCTCTTCTTCATATTCATCTTCCTCTGGTCGTCTGTGTGATCTGCACCCTGAGCACCCTCGAAATGAAGAATTTATATGTTGATCAGATTGATATTCAAGCTGATTATTCATTACCCTCATTTATTACTATCAAATTATATACTTTATGTTTAAGTATTTTATCTTTTAGAAGTGTGGTCTTATGGACATCTCATTTTCTTTATGGTTAGGTTTTCCAAGCATTTGATCGAGAAGGGATTTATTTCTAGGAGGCCAGCTGAAAACAAGTAGTTTCTAAGTGGAGTTCCGCTAGGGCACAGACTGTCCCCTTGAGAAGTTTCGTCCATCCCTTATCTGTCTCATAAACTGTATAAGGGGTTTTCTGGGGTAGACAAAGCTCATTTCGAGTAGGGAGCTAGTGGGCCATTGAGTGCTGAAGCATGATTACATATATCCAAGTGGCGGCCGTTGCTCTTTGTGTAGCTCAAAGCTCTACGACCTACCTTCAATCCCCTCTTAAGATTGTAAATCTTATCTTTTTTCTTTTCCACTATGCACTCATTCTCCATTTTTAGTTCAGCCACTACTCATTTGTAATGTGTCGTGAGGTGCTCCTTAGACATGCTTTTTAATGGAGATTCTATAGTATCTTGAATCTCAGTCTGAATGTGCCCAGAAAGATCTGGTTCCTTTGAAGAATGACCTGCAATTTTTCTTGTCAACCCAATTGTATAACTATTTTCCTCAGATGACTCTCCATTCTTCAGAGATAAATATTTTAACCCATTTGAATTGCTGCCATCAGAATTGACAGGAGATTTCACTGGCTCCTCAATTTTTAAGATCTCTAACTCTTGACGCAGATTTCTTTCACCAGTGCCACCCTCCCTTCATCCCATGACAAGTGACTTCCTTCTTGAATTGATTACAATCAGACTACTTAAGTCATGCTTATAGTGGGTTGGGTGGTGGGCAACCACTATTTCTCTTCTTGAGCCAAACTTATGCTTAAGCTTATACCAAATTAATGTATCAACTTCACTTACATTAAAGTAACCCAACCTAATACCAAATTATTATTTCAGATCCATTAAAATAACCTAACCTAATACCAAATTAATGTATAAGATCCACTTTTCCTTTTTTAGTGTGGTCCTTGATTCCATTGCTCATATTCTCAATCACTTTTGGTTTTCATTGGAAATGAAAACGCCCATGAGCTCTATAACTTCTTTCTTAAATATAAGGCACTTTTGATTGCTCCATCTCATGGATATAAAAGTCACCGAAACAGTTTCGGGAAAGCTAGAACTATTTCAAAAATTTGGATAACCATACTTCTCTTTTCAATTAAAACTAAGAGTGTAGCCCATACTATTTCGGTCTATATCGTCATAGTCGTTCATGGAAAAAGTAATACCCCTTTTTTGCTGTAATATTTTTTTGTTGTTGTTGTTGTTTGTGAACCGCCTCTGAGGACTTCCCTCTTAAGCTTGTAAATCTCATCGGTTTTCTTTTCCATGATGCACTCATTCTCCGTTTTTAGTTCAGCTACTATTCATTTGTAATGTGTCGTGAGGTGCTCCTTAGACATGCTTTTTAATGGAGATTCTATAGTATCTGGAATCTCAGTCTAAATGTGCCTAGAAAGATCTGGTTTCTTTGAAAAATGACCTGCAATTTTTCTTGTCAGCGCAGTTGTATAACTATTATCCTCAGGTGACTCTCCATTCTTTTGAGAGAAATATTTTGACCCATTTGAGTTGCCACCATCAGAATTGACAGGACATTTCACTGGCTCCTCAATTTTTAAGAGCTCTAACTCTTGACGCAGATGATTTAATTCATTCACCAGTGCCACCCTCCCTTCATCCCATGTCATTTGCAACATGGAAGGTTTTCTTTCCTCCTGCTCCTTTATTTTAAGCCAGCCTTCAAGGTCCTTTAAGAATTCTCTTAGCACAAGTTCACTTATCTGCTCCTCAAAACCATACTTCTATTGCTGTTTTAAGTATCCTTCCTAAAATAACTCAATTTGACTCCAAATATGTTCGGAAAGAACATCTTTGAACTTTCTACAAAGTCGTCTAATATTAGGGTCATATGCAAGAATTTGGAGTTGATATAGTCAAACACAGAATTTGCCTGAATTCTAGTTAGACTGCCAATCTGAGATTCAAAAGCTTCCAACCTTTCCTGTAATCTCAACACTGCTGGCCTTTCAGCATTCAGAGCTGTCTCTAAAAAAAATTCACATTTAACTCATAACTACTTGAACTAACCTTCAAAACTACATTTTAAATTTATTTTAAAATTAAAATATATATTTTTATAGAAATAAACCAAAAAATTATTTTAAAATAAAAAACTTATCTTTGCTTTTCACAAGTGAGCAGAAATACAAAACAATGGAATCAACTTCAGCGTTTCGGTGATGAGAATAAGTGGATAAACTTTATATTTTTTAATAGTTAACATGAATTTCAAACGTAAAAAAATGGTTTACATTAAATATGTATATATATTTTAGGTTTGAAAACGTGTGGCATAAAACAAGGTCTGCATCTTACATCAATCAATTTATGGTTAGAATATTAACACCTAATGATATGGATATTAACCAATACAATTTTGAATACATATAGCCATCATAAAATTTAAAATATTGATATAAACCATGTAAGAAATGAGAAGGGGACTTTGAATTTAAGTCGGTAATAAGTTCCATGGCTTCAATCAGTTTTCTTTCATAGATTTGGTTAGCCAAATGGCATTCAGTTTCTTGTTGCCATTGCTGTTCCAACATTTTTTGTTCCAACTGTTCTAAATTTAGTTTATGTTCTTTCAACCTTTTGTCCATACCATCATTGGTTGTATGAAGTTTTGTTATCCTTAGAAAATTATCTCTTATAGTGCCTCTTTCATCCTTCAATTCCTCCTTCAATCTAGAACATTGCATTTCCATTTTTTCCCTCAAGGTACTAAGATTGTTTTCTATCTCTGCATCAATTACATGATTCCTAGATATTTGGGCTTGCTAAGTCTCACTCTCCAACGTCAGAAAATTAAGCTTACCAGCCAACGAATTTACATGTCCATTCTTAAAATCCAAGTCCTATCTAAACTATGACATTTCATACTCAAACTCCTGAATAAATGTTTCTAATATACCAATAATAACGGAAGTTTGCAATCCATTGCAAATTTCATTTTCTTTTAGAGGAAACAGTACTTCCATTGCTGTTTTAAGTGTCCTTTCTGAATATGTTGAAAGAACATCTTTGAACTTTCTGCAAAGTCATTTAATTTTAAGGTCATATGCAAGAATTTGGAGTTGATATAGTCAAACACAGAATTTGTCTTTCCTGTAATCCCAACACTTCTGGCCTTTCAGCATTCAAAGCTGTCTCTACAAAAAAATCACATTTAACTCATAACTATTTGAACTAACATTCAAAACTACATTTTAAATTTATTTTAAAATTAAAATATATATTTTTATAGAAATAAACCAAAAATTTATTTTAAAATAAAAAACCTATCTTTGTTTTTCACAACGGAGCAGAAATACAAAACAATGGAATCATTTTCAGCGTTTCGGTGATGAGAATAAGTGGATAGACTTTATATTTTTTTAATAGTTGACAAGAAGAGAATTTGCCTGAATTCTAGTTAGACTCCTAATCTGAGATTCAAAAGCTTCCAACCTTTCCTGTAATCTCAACACTTCTGGCCTTTCAGCATTTAGAGATGTCTCTAAAAAAAAATTCACATTTAACTCATAACTACTTGAACTAACCTTCAAAACTACATTTTAAATTTATTTTAAAATTAAGATATATATTTTTATAGAAATAAACCAAAAATTTATTTTAAAATAAAAAACGTATCTTTGCTTTTCACAACGGAGTAGAAATACAAAACAATGGAATCATTTTCAACGTTTTGGTGATGAGAATAAGTGGATAGACTTTATATTTTTTTAATAGTTGACATGAATTTCAACGTAAAAAATGGTTTACATTAAATATGTATATATATTTTAGGTTTTAAAAAGTGTGGCATAAAACAAGGTCTGCATCTTACATCAATCAATTTATGGTTAGAATATTAACACCTAATGATATGGATATTAACCAATACAATTTTGAATACATATAGCCATCATAAAATTTAAAATATTGATATAAACCATGTAAGAAATGGGAAGGGGACTTTGAATTTAAGTCTGTAATAAGTTCCATGGCTTCAATCAGTTTTCTTTCATAGATTTGGTTATTTGGTTAGCCAACTGGCATTCAGTTTCTTGTTGCCATTGCTGTTCCAACATTTTTTCTTCCAACTGTTCTAAATTTAGTTTATGTTCTTTCAACCTTTTGTCCATACCATCATTGTTTGTCTGAAGTTTTGTTATCCTTAGCAAATTATCTCTTATAGTACCTCTTTCATCCTTCAATTCCTCCTTCAATCTAGAACATTGCATTTCCATTTTTTCCCTCAGGGTACTAAGATTGTTTTCTATCTCTGCATCAATTACATGATTCCTAGATATTTGGGCTTGCTAAGTCTCACTCTCCAACCTCGGACAATTAAGCTTACCAGCCAACGAATTTACATGTCCATTCTTAAAATCCAAGTCCTTTCTAAACTGTGACATTTCATACTCAAACTCCTAAATAAATGTTTCTAATATACCAATAATAACGGAATTTTGCAATCCATTGCAAATTTCATTTTCTTTTAGATAAAATGGTACTTCCATTGTTGTTCTAAGTGTCCTTTATGAAATAACTCAATTTGACTCTAAATATGTTGAAAGAACATCTTTGAACTTTCTGCAAAGTCATCTCATTTTAAGGTCATATGCAAGAATTTGGAGTTGATATAGTCAAACACAGAATTTGCCTTGTGAAGGTGAATGCTAGTTAGACTGCCAATCTGAGATTCAAAAGCTTCCAACCTTTCCTCTAATCTCAACACTTCTGGCCTTTCAACATTCAGAGTTGTCTCAAAAAAAAATTCACATTTAACTCATGACTATTTGAACTAACCTTCAAAACTACATCTTAAATTTATTTTAAAATTAAAATATATTTTTTAAATTTATTTTAAAATTGAAATATATATTTTTATAGAAATAAACCAAAAATTTATCTTAAAATAAAAAAACTTATCTTTGTTTTTCACAACTGAGCAGAAATACAAAACAATGGAATCATTTTCAGGGTTTCGGTGATGAGAATAAGTGGATAGACTTTATATATTTTTAATAGTTAGACATGAATTTCAAATGTAAAAAATGGTTCACATTAAATATGTATATATATTTTAGGTTTTAAAACGTGTGGCATAAAACAAGGTCTGTATCTTACATCAATCAATTTTTGGTTAGAATATTAACACCTAATGATATGGATATTAACCAATACAATTTTGAATATATATAGGCATCATAAAATTTAAAATATTGATATAAGCCATGTAAGAAATGAGAAAGGGACTTTGATTTTAAGTCTATAATAAGTTCCATGGCCTCAATCAGTTTTCTTTCATAGATTTGGTTGCCATTGAAGTTCCAACATTTTTTCTTCCAACTGTTCTAAATTTAGTTTATGTTCTTTCAACCTTTTGTGCATACCATCATTGGTTGTCTGAAGTTTTGTTATCCTTAGCAAATTATCTCTTATAGTAGCTCTTTCATCCTCCAATTCCTCCTTCAATCTAGAACATTGCATTTCCATTTTTTCCCTCAGGATACTAAGATTGTTTTCTATCTCTTCATCAATTACATGATTCCTAGATATTTGGGCCTGCGAAGTCTCACTCTCCAACCTCAGACAATTAAGCTTACCAGCCAACGAATTTATATGTCCATTCTTAGAATCCAAGTCCTGTCTAAACTGTGACATTTCATACTCAAACTCCTGAATAAATGTTTCTAATATACCAATAATAACAGAAGTTTGCAATCCATTGCAAATTTCATTTTCCGATTAGTTGTTCTGCAAGACCTAAAATTTCCAACTTCTTTGTGGTCAACTCAGTTTCATGATGCTTCTTCAGTTTCTCTAGTTTCTGTTGAATATCAAATATTACAGTCCTCAATTGCAGTCTGTCTGTCTGGAACATGTCGCTTAGCTCTAGTAGTTGTGTTTCGTAAATGGTGTTCTCTACACACCTCTCAATTTTCTGCCTTAGCATCACTCGTTCAGATTCTTCTCTTACTGCTACTTCCAGATTCTTTATATTCTGCAGCTGCAAACTGTTATGTTCTTTTAAAGACATCATAGTCTTGTCTTTCTTGGAGATTGAACATTCCAAGAAAGGCTAAAGAAAACTCAAAATAATCCAAGGACTGGAACAGGGATAGATGAGTGTGATAATTAGTATGATAGGAGATAGATAAGAGATAAGAATCTTACCATAAATTTGACACGGACATAGATAATAGATAATATTAAGAACATCTATTCACTTTTGGAGTTGTATTTGTAAGCAAGTATACTTCTTTAAAAAAAGATTCATCACATCGATTCACTTTTGGAGTTGTATTTGTAAGCAACTATATTTCTTTAAAAAAAGATTCATAGACACCGAGACAAATACTCCATTTAAGTGACCAAGCTCATATTTCTATCGTATTCAATGTGTAGGCTGTTGAACTGTTCTATTTATAACTATCTGACACAAAGATAGCCTTCAACATATGTTCATCTTCATTGCATCATTTGCTGCAGATTTCAAATCCTCATCCACCAGTGGCATCCTTCAAAAATCCCCAACTTTAAAGAAATGGCTTCTTGGGAGAAATCTGCAACTTTCAAGAAATCCCCATCTTTAGGTCAAAACGTTCTTTAGGTACAAAATACATGCCCAATGTCATGGATTATAGGAACTCCAAGTCTCGTGACAGTTGTGTTTGCATGCTGAGCCAAATGTTCACAATACATATATAGGCTCTCTCGACTTCCCATATCTATTAAATGATTGTGCTTTAGGGTTCTTTTTTCAAGGCATTGTTAATTAGTAATTGATCTTTTATTATTATTTATTAATAACTTTTGTTGGAGTGTAGTTTGTGGCATATGTATATCCTTCTACAGCAGTCAAGCAATATTTATGCTGATGCTAATGGATCCTTAATGAATTTGCAATATTCTATTGAAATCCATAGCAGTCGTATCTTGGGTTTGTCTGTTCAATTTTTCCTATTGTGAATATTTATCTCATAAATCCTGTTGGAAAAATGTAATTACTCGCAGATATGTACTTGACTTCCAGCCGACTCTGTCAGAGTCTGTACGAGTCAAGATCTTGTCTGTCAGTCTGACAAGAAGGAAAAGTCCACAATTCGGCACTGTAAACCAGTCAAATTTATTTCAGAAGCTAAGTTGTTAGGTAGATAGTTATTACAGTCTTTAATGGCAAGTCAGTCGGCCCATGTAGTAGCAATTCTCAAATTGCCTATAAATAGAAGAAGCATTTTGTAATTTAGGTTACAGATAGAAAAATACAAACACAGACATTAGACAGCAGAGGAACGCACGGTGAGAAAGAGAAGTCGAAGCTCAAGATTCTGTGCATGTGATTTAGTCGAAGAGCTGAAGCTCTGTAGACCGACGAGTCTGGACCAACAAGTCTGGACCAACCAGTTTGTAACCGACAAGTTTGTAATACTTTGTATTTCTGCATAGTTAAATATATGAAATAGTTTGTGGTTGAATGCATGATTATTTGGCCACACATATTTCCAGATTTACTTCTGTAAAAGTCTTTTACAATTACTGATAAGTGAAAGATCAAAGAACCCATAAAAATCTCACCGCGTGAAAGTTCCAGGTTTTATGGAACATTGGTTGACTCAAGTCTTCCTACATATTTGGGCATATGTTTTTCATAAGTTATTTGGATTTGTAAATGTGTATATTTTACTTCATCTTACTCACAGGTGAAAAGCATTTGTAATTTCTTAAGTCTTTAGACTAAGAAACATATTCTGTAGATTTCGACCGAAGCGAGCCTACTAGAGTGGTCAAGCCGACTTGAGTGGTCGGTGAGTCAGCCGACTTAGTCGAAGGCAAGTAGTGAGCTGACTTGGTCGAAGACAAGAAGGGAGCCGACTTAGTCAAAGACATGAAGTGAATCGACTTGGTCGATGTGACAAGTGGTCGAGGTAAAAACCGGTCGGACAAGTAAGTCGAAGTAATTTTGGTCGAGTGAAGGATCAACTAAAATTTGAAAAATTGTCTAGTCGGACATAGACAAGTTTCACCCAACTAGAAAAAAGGTAAAGTGGTCGGTGTGAAAAGTAAAAATTAAAATTTAATATTGACTGAGCCTTAAACCCAAGTTTAGTCGGCTTGGTTTTGGCTATATAAATCCTTTGTCATCACTTGGGCAATCTCAAGAGTAGTTATCTCATAAATCCTTTGTCATTACTGCGCGTAGTGAGAGGGAGCGACCTCTCCAGTAGAGACTAATCACCCACATTTAGCTTGTAGTTAATTCCATTATTTCTTACATGAAGAAGGAAAGACTTCTTTGGAAGAGATCCAATACCCCATTGCTCATATTTAATACTATTTTTAGTTTTTCTATTAACTTTGTATGTCCGATTAACAGATCTTTTCACTTTGGATAATGCTTACAATCTGTGGATTTGGTTTAACAATCCATACATACCTACCTTTTCTTGGATTGTTTGAGATGAGTGCCTCTGCTAGCCACCGGAGTATTTATATATGCAAAATCCATGGGTTTCATCTTTTCAAGGAGAATTTCATTTACTCAAAATGGGTGAATGCTACATAACAAACCCTAAATACTAAGGTGTATGCATGGACACACTACCTCTTATTTCTTTAACTAGTATTTTGATATTTAGTATTTTGATAATAATGAAATAGTAGTTTAATTAGTTAACCATATGAGCTTAGATCTTTGTCTTACAATGTTTAGAAAAAGTTCATTGCTCAACAAAAGCTGAGAACTCTATTACTTTAAGTTAGATTCTAATATATTCTATAAAGAGACGAGATTTATTTTATTAACTCTGTCAATTGAAATTTATTGAGTCGTGAACTCTATCAACCGGCTTCGGCTTGGAGGAGTTGATATTTATCAATTAACCCTTTTCCAAGCTGAGTTAATTGATACGAGTTAATAATAGTTTTTTTAAAGGTTACTTAAAAATATAGATTATAAAAACATATAGATTATTATTTTTGTAATAATAAAAACATATATATTAAAAAAATATAATAAATAATAAGTGATATGCTATTGAGACAGTAATACCTTATTAGTGATATGTTATTTACGCTTTAATACCTTAAAGATAAGTTATGAAAATAAAATAAGCTTCATTCTCATCGTTTATAAAATATCTACTTTGACAACAGAATTCGCATTCGTTTCGTATCTCCTCACACCTTTGAAAGGACTTGTCTTCTGGTTGGCTGGGGCATTTTGTTCCAGGAAAGCTCTAATGGCCTGCATACTTGCATGGAAAAGAACTAGCTTAAATATTATAAGGGCATGGACCCAATTCTTGTTTTTCATATCACAACAACAGCTTTAATATTATAAGGGCTCCTCATTTCTAATAGCGACAAATATTAGATTTGGAAGTGGTACTGGTTGTTCTCAGATTGTCCTAGATGGAAAATTGCCATATCACAATAGACCATAGATAACTTCTTATGAGGAATTCCAAGCTCATCCATTAAGTTAGAGACCCAAACTGCTTTCACAGCTACATTCATTGCACCTTTCTTTATACTCGACATTAACGGTGCATAGAGCAATAAGCTAATACTTCTTGAATAACAAAACAATCCTTGGTGAAGCTATTTTGTTTGGGGCAAATATTTGACTACATAGTTCTGTCATTATTCTCCCATGTTTGTCTCCAAGGATTTTAAAGAATGCATGAAACAAAGCTATGCCCAAGTTAGAGTCTTAGAGTCATGTTTTACCATAAGTCCTTATTTATGATAATAGGTATCCAGTTATTTGTTATTGACAATAATTATTTTTACAATGAAACACAGAAAAAACTTTCCAAAATAAACTTGTTTGAAACATTCATCTTCTAAATGTGCTCTCGTTTAAAACAGTGACACTGATTCAATAGTGACTAAGAGTCACAGCTTACTTGACTGGTCTAAGTTGTTTTCTATTAATTGTAATTTCTTAACATTATGATCTAGTCAATTTCCATTTTTAAATGCTAAACTCAGTATCTAGGTTGTTTTCTATTAAATGCAATTTGTTTCATATGGAAAAAAAAATTGTATTATTTTAAATTTTCTTCTTTTTGACAATTTGTTCACTAATGTTTAGTAAATCTTTTTTTTTGAAAATTTGTTCACTCTTTTCACGTTTCAGCATAAAGATTGTAGAACGTTTCAACATAAATATTGTAGAACACTAATGCCAGTGCAACTGAGATCAATTAAATATAAGGTACACAATTCAAACTTCAGCTAGCACAAACTTGAATCACAATTTCTAAACTCATATGGAACTACATATCCTATATTCAAAATTACCACTAGATATAGTATTAGAGAGGAATTGTCTATTTTGATTGAAAAAAATTTCTTATTTGGTTGGAGACTGTTTGTTTGACAGTTTACAAGTTTTATTTAATTCTAGATACACATCAATAGAACTAAGAAAAGGAATAATAGAATATTTTAGAGGTTGTCTAGAGAAACAAGATCATGAAGCAATAAAATCCTATAAACATGAACTGCATAAAGAATCCCTTATAGAAACGCACAATATACATGACCCAAAAGTATACCTACAAAAAATGTCAATTTCAGCTTCAAGCAGTTTGCCTATTGAAACTAGAGGCCTTTGGGGGGACATATTTTGTATACATTGGGTATCGAATTGGTTGAAGGTGCTAATTAGGGTTTGGTCGAAGACACAAGAACGATGTTATTTGCACTTTAACTCTATGATTGGAACAAACACATTTGACATATTGTTTCATGACGAGAACCCTATAAATGGCCACTTTGAGCCATTACTTCATAAGGAAAACAACAACATGCTTTCATGTTCTACTAAACAAGTAAAATGTTCTCTTGAACATGTTTCTGTAGAACATAGAATCAATGAAAGGTCAATTCCCATTCGAGATACATTAGAAAATCATTTTAAGCCTCATCGCAAACAGCTATCTTTGCATTGCTTAAAGAAAATTGCAAGAAGCAGTTGCAAATTGCAACAGCTAAAAGCTAAAACTACTGAATCAACAATCAATCAACAAACTGATTTTTTAACTGTCAAAATAAACAATGACACACATCAAGAAATCGATAAAAGAATACCATACAAAGTAAAGAAAACCATATCGTTTCTTTCAATAAAAAAATTGCAAGAAGCAATTGTAGACCTTATCAAATCAAACCCCATGCTACAATAAAAGAACAAGAAAGAAAAGTAGACAAAAAGACCATGGTTACAACAAAAGAGAAAGATAGACAACTAGACAAAACGAACATGATTGCAACTGACAATGACAAGTTCAATAATCATAAAGTAGCAATCGAAAATAGACAAGAAGCCTTGCATGCAAAGAAATCATCCATTTCACTCTGTTGCATAAAGAAAATTGCAAGACAACATCCCAAATTGGATCAAATACAACTAGGCTCGAATACAACAATAGTAAAAGAGAAAAAATTGCAAAAAATTGCAAGACAACATCCCAAATTGGATCAAATACAACTAGGCTCTAATACAACAATAGTAAAAGAGAAAAAATTGCAACGAAAAAGAAAGAATTATCAAAGAAGGGAAAAAGAAATTATGACAATCTTTGAACAACAGTACCATGAGAAAATTACTGACACACCAATCTATGATTGCTCAGTTTGTCAGTACCATGAGCAAATTACTGACACACCAATCTATGATTGCTCAGTTTGTCAGCGAACTTTCTTTAAAAAGGACATTGCCTATTGGAAACAAGTAGCAAAAAAAAGAACTCGAACAAATATAACGACAAGAAGCAAACAAATAGAATACAATGACTTTGTGTCTCAATGCATTTGTAAATCTTGCAAGAAGTCATATAAGAATGGCATAACTCCTACATTTGCAGTGCCTGATGAACAAATATAACGACAAGAAGAAAACAAATAGAATACAATGACTTTGTGTCTCAATGCATTTGTAAATCTTGCAAGAAGTCATATAAGAATGGCATAACTCCTACATTTGCAGTGCCTGATGAAATTCTTAGAAACAAAGGTACAAAAACTTTGTCAAATTTGTCTGAACTAGAAGAGAGACTAGTTGCACTAAGAATACCATTTCTACATATCAAAGAAATGGGACCCTGCTATAGTCAAATTTGTCTGAACTAGAAGAGAGACTAGTTGCACTAAGAATACCATTTCTATAGATCAAAGAAATGGGACCCTGCTATAAGAAACCGCAATTAGGTCTCACAGGAGGGGTGATTAATGTGCCTACTTGCATAAACAGAATTCAATCTGCATTGCCTAGGAACATTAGACAAAAAGATACAGTTGTAGTGGCAATTAAGAGACATTTGAATTTCAAAAATGCTTATGCAATTGGAAGGATTCAAATTCATATTGTCATGAAAGCATTGAAACAATTGTGCCAAACAATGCTATATAAACTAGAGGATGTCAAAATAGACAATGAATGGGAAAAAGTATTCATTGAAAATAAGGAATCATATGATAGTACATGAAAGCATTGAAACAATTGTGCCAAACAATGCTATATAAACTAGAAACAATGCTATATAAACTAGAGGATGTCAAAATAGACAACGAATGGGAAAAAGTATTCATTGAAAACAAGGAATCATATGATAGTGAAATGGACATCATTAGAGGAATTTTGGGGTCTAAAATGGGCCTCATAAGGAAAATAATAAAATAATAGTTAAAATAATAAAATAATATTAATTAATTTTGGAGGAAGAAAGAAAAAAACTACTTTTTGTGTTCGTATTTTTGACATATCTCCCTGTGTTTTTACTCAAATTTTGATTGGGAGAGCTTGTTGGATGCGTAATTTGATTCCGCATCCAACGAGTACCCACACTGCATACTTTTGATGGACCCCGCTACCCCAAAAACAAGAAATACTTGAAAAAACGTGATGATGACATCATCATCACATTTTTTCAGGGATTTATTGTTTTTTGGGTAGCGGGGTCCGTCAAAAGTATGCAGTGTGGGTACTCGTTGGATGCGGAATCAAATTCCGCATCCAACAAGCTCTCCCGATCGAAATTTGAGTAAAAACACAATGAGATATGTCGAAAATACGAACAAAAAAAGTAGTTTTTTTTAATGACAAATATGTCAATTCAACCATTATGGTTGACTTATTTTATTGAAATTCTATTGGTTCTTGAATTCCAACTCACAAAAACTTATTTTGGCACGTTTTCTTATAAGGCCCATTTTAGACCCCAAATTTCCTCTAATGCGAGCATGATTGTACCGATACCGATGATCTACCCGAACCAATCACAAAGACATTGATACATGGATTCATTGATGCACACACTATTTATGATCTTGCAAATAAGCAAATCAATGTTGCACCTGCTGAGGGATACATGCCACTAGGAATATTCCATGACAAGTATTCTGAATAAATGAGCTTCCCTTAATTGTTTTATGGGAGAAAACGCATGGATGACATAATAAATAATTTCACGTATCAAAATATTTTCCAATGGGAGGTATTGCATAGCAGCCATGACTTTGCTTTTCATACAACCAATTTGTTTTACAAAGCAATTCGAATCATCCTAAATCAAGTTTTCAATTGTATATGGATTAGGATAAGGCAAGGTCAACTAAAAGGTAGGAAACTAGTAGCCAGGATCAAGATAAGGCAAGGTAAACTAAAAGGTAGGAAACTAGTAGCCAAGGACGTTAGATCAAAGACAAATCTAGATTGCATCCTCAAATCAGACATTGGGTACATGGATCTAAAATCAATTCGTACATCTCCAGATTATCATCATCAAATGCGCAACAAACTATATGCAATGAGCAGACAATTAGGACCACCAACGTTCTTTGTGACCTTTAGTGGATCTAAAAGCAATTCGTACATCTCCATATTATCATCATCAAATGTGCAACAAACTATATGCAATGATCAAACAATTAGGACCACCAACGTTCTTTGTGACCTTTAGCAGTGCATAGCATATTTGGAAACCACTTGTCAATGCTCTTAAACATATGAAAACAAAAAACAAAAGAATGAGACAAAATGAGATAGGACAAGAAGAAGTTAGCTCCTTGATTAGGGATGACCCTGTCACTTGTGTAAGATACTATAGAAATAGAATCAATGCATTACGACAATTAATCTCTCATGATCACAAGTACTATGGAGAAATTGAAGACTATTTCTATGTAACAGAGTTCCAAAACAGAGGTAGCGAACATGACCATGGTTTGATTTGGATCAAATCAGCACCAATATATGGTACAAACACAAATGGAGATGTAGAAAAATTTGTTCATAAGTATCTATCAACAAACTCATCAAGTCTTTCAAGTGACATTAGAACAATGCAACAACATTGACACACAAAGAGTTGTAAGAAAAATAGAACTACCAGTTGTAGGTACAATTTTCCTATTCCTTCAATGAAAACAACCAAGATACTTGAACCACTTGTCTTTGATAACAATAATACAAAATCCAATGCAAAACTCATATTTGCTGCAATAAATGATAATACCTATGACGAAAACTATACATTGCAAAACTCATATTTGCTGCAATAAATGATAATACCTATGATGAAAACTATACATTTGATGAATTCATGAATGAGTTGCATATGACAAATGACGAGTACATACATGCTATTCAATGTAGCCTTAATCGAAGTACAATTATGCTTGAAAGAAAACCATCTGACACTTGGACAAACAGCTTCACTCGCCATATCCCAGAAATATGGCTTGCAAATAATGATTCTCAATTTGTACTAAACTCATATGCTGTAGCATCATATTGTAGTTCATACATGACAAAACAAGACAATACACTCACAAAGACATTTAGGAAAATAAGAGAGGAGAATAGGAAAACAAATTCTTATGTCATGGAAACTATTGTTGCTCTTGGGAAATCATTAGTAAATATGCAACAAATGTCAGCACAACTAGCGGTGCATATTGTTCTATCACTACCATTGAGCAGCAATTCACGTAGATGCATATTCGTTAATACTTCCCCGCAAGATCAACGTGCATTTGTCCTTAAAAAGCAAAAAGTACTGCAACGAGAACCAGATCACTCAGAAGACATAATGTGCCCATCGATAATTGATCATTATATTTCACGTCCTATTGAAATCAACACTATATGTTTAGCAAAATTTGTATCTTGCTACACGAAAACAGGAAAAAAGCGCAAAGGAAACAACAAACCATATGTCATTAGATACGTAAAGTACAATAGAAATAATGACATCGAGAAATTTTGTAGAGAGAAATTGATGTTGTATATTCCATATCAAGGGAACGAAAATACAATAAAATAGCAATACTTGTCATGGACAAAGGCTTACGTTGCACTTAAACAAATAATAAAACAAAACGAACAAAAATTCACATTTGATACGCCGTCACAATGGGGTGACATTGATGATGCAATTCATGCACTTGAAACAACAGAACAACAATTGTTTAACATAGACAACCTTACACCCACACCTACATGTAACACAAATATGACAACAATTGTTTAACATAGACAACCTTACACCCACACCTACATGTAACACAAATATGACAACAATCGCAAATGAACATGAAAAATATGACTTTGAAAATGATCTTCAACATTTTCAATACACAAAAAACATGAAAACACCACTGCATAGGCCATATGAAATTGTAAAACAACCGCAGATATTAAAGAACAAAACGGTTTTATGCTCTTAGACAAAAATTAAATGAAGAACAAGCAACATTGCTAAATGACATAGTCACTAAGAAAAAAAACAATCCAAATGAACCGCTCCACTTGTTTGTGACAGGAGGAGCAGGAACAGGAAAGAATTTTGTAGGAAAAGCAATATTCCAATCACTTGTGCATATGCACAATAATATAATGCAATATGACCCTTCAAAGCCAATAGGATTAATAGCTGCCTATACAGGAAATGCAGCATTCAATATCGCAGTGCTGCATTGGACAACCGATAGGCATATCATCAGTCCAACATGATTGAGGTTGAAGGTATGATTGCCAACCAACCTATTTCCATTTGAATTGATTTAGGAGCCATTCATAGTTATATTCCTCTCAATATGGTTTCAATATTTCATCCTTCAAAGCCAATAGGATTAATAGCTGCCTATACAGGAAATGCAACATTCAATATCACAGGTGTCACATTGCACTCCGCCTTTTACATCCCTTTCAATAAGACAAATTGCCTCTCATTGAACAATGAGAAGCCAGACACATTGTCAAATCACTATGGACAACTACGTGTTGTACTTATTGACGAAGCATCTCTTGTAGGTGCAACCACACTTTATCAAATTGATAAACGCTTGCGACAAATACTGCACATCCCACATGTCAATTTGCAAATATTGATGTCATATTCCTTGGAGACTTATACCAGGCTCAACCTGTAAGAGATTCAATGATATTTGAAAGCCCAAAGTTAGACAAAAATGTAATTCCATATGACTTTCGGAAGCAAAAAATCAAATGTTATCAATTGAAAACTGCAATGCACCAAAAAGACACACACTTTGTCACTGTGCTAAATAGAATTAGACTAAATGAGCAATCAAAAGAAGACATAGATTACATTAACGACAAATGCTTCAAACCACCACCTCTTGACCCTCAATTTCCCTAGGTATTCTATCGAAACAAAGATGTCCAAAGTCATAACACCAAAATGCTATCACTAACACATGGAGAACAAATTGTGCTTAATGCCAAGGATGAACATGAGACTTTGGGTACAAATTTCTATGCTTATGAAAAAAAAATAGTTCTACCTTCAACGATATTGATGAAAAAATATATGTTAGTTGAACTTTTCGATGTCCAGAGTCATAACACCAAAATGCTATCACTAACACATGGAGAACAAATTGTGCTTAATGCCAAGGATGAACATGAGACTTTGGGTACAAATTTCTATGCTTATGAAAAAACAATAGTTCTACCTTCAACGATATTGATGAAAAAGATATGTTAGTTAACTATATGCCGGAAACTACAACACCCAAGATGGACTGGTTAATGGTGCTGAAGGAATATTCAAAAGATACACAATATGCAATAGTGAATATGATATGGTTTGGATACATTTCCCGGATGCAAATATTGGAAGGAAACAAAGAGCAAAGTTCAACCAACAATATGACATAAACATCTCTCCATAATGGACACCAATTTGTAGAATCGCAAAACCATTAGCAATACCTCAAAACAGATCATGTATTACAATTCGTAAACAATTTCCAATGCAACTTGCTTGTGCAAGAACAATACATCGTACGCAAGGGCTTACACTAGAAAAATGGCATTTGACCCATCTAGAATATCACAGCATGGATTAATTTATACTGCACTATCAAGAGTTAGGAACATTAATGCTTTGTACATTTTACAAAGACTAACAACAAAGAATTTCAACGTAAACAAAAAAATATCAGACAAGATGACAAGACTGCAAATATTGGAAGGCAACAAAGAGCAAAGTTCAACCAACAATATGACATAAACATCTCTCCAGAATGGACACCAATTTGTAGAATAGCAAAACCATTAGAAATACCTCAAAACAAATCACGTATTACAATTCGTAAACAATTTCTAGTGCAACTTGCTTATGCAAGAACAATACATCGTACGCAAGGGCTTACACTAGAAAAATGGCATTTGACCCATCCGAAATATCACAACATGGATTAATTTATATTGCACTATCAAGAGTTAGGAACATTAATGCTTTGTACATTTTACAAAGACTAACAACAAATAATTTCAACGTAAACAAAAAAATATCAGACGAGATGACAAGACTAGAAACATTTGCATCATGGAAACTAGACCTTGAACAAAGAGCAATATGTAATGCCAATGTTAATGTATTATCAATTGCAACATTGAACACACGTAATGCAGTTGTACATATTGATGACATTGCACATGACACACAACTAATGAACAATATGATTATATGTATTCAAGAGACTCATCTCTCTACTAGACCAAACAAAAATGAATTTGTCAAATTCAACATCATTGTATCATATTTGAATTATGGACTACTCACTTGTACAAGAGACGATATACAAATCAACGCAACTAGAAACTATAACAATAGCAAAGTTGAACTAAACAAAAATGAATTTGTCAAATTCAACATCATTGTATCATATTTGAATTATGGACTACTCACTTGTATAAGAGACGATATACAAATCAACGCAACTAGAAACTATAACAATAGCAAATTTGAACTAAGTGTTGTAGATATGTATTTCAAAAAATCAATTTGTCTAATGAACATATATGCAGCACCATTTGAACAAGTGCAAAGGATAACTGAAACAATACAAAAAGCAAAATCCGAATCAATGAATAGCAATTCCATCATCACTATAGCAGGTGATTTCAATGTTGATATGCAATTAAATTCTGCAAGACGTAAACATCTAACATAATTCATGGAATCACAACAATTATATCAAATAACAACCATATTTTTCCCTACAACAACAATAATAGACCATATTTGGACAAACCACCCTATTTTACAATGTGAAGTCAACGTTTCTGATGCTTATTGGTCTGACCATGATATCATATATGCATTACTCCAATTCTGATTTGACCAAATACAAATTGTACAAAGATAGAAACTACAAAAATAAAGTTGTACGTAGATAGAAACCACAAAAACAAAGGTTAGTTCTATCTTATAACTTATTTTGTATTTGTACATATCTATTGTTCACTAATTGGCATATGTACTCAATGCAGCAGTATTCTGATTTCACCATACAAAAACAAAGCTGATTTCACCATACAAAAACAAAGCTGTGCTTAGATAGAAACTACGAAAACAAAGGTTAGCATATTTACATTGGTGTCTTATATCCTATTTTGTATTTGTACAATTTTTCTATTCACTAATCGCTATATACACTGAATGCAACAATAATCTTACACCTATTCTCTCTTCTTTACCATTTCGTTTTCCTATTCTCTCTTCTTTACCATTTCAAAATGAAAAGAGCACGTCTGCAAGATGAACAAGATGAGCAATTAGACCAACAGTTGGCAAAAAAAGCAAAAAGGTATATTTAGAATAGTAAAACATTCAATGCAATATATAATGCAATTTGAGATTTGTTAGTTTACTTTGAACTTAATATTGTTACCTAATTGCATTACAAATTGATAAACAGGAAAAACCATGATGACTGTAAACCAGTCACAATACAAGAACTGAAAAGCCTAAAGACATGTAATGTCTTTCATGGCAATGTTGTTGTAAAATACAAAACAACAATAGATAAAGAACATGGTATGGACTTGTTGCGAGTTGACATGACCGATCGAAAAGGACAGTTAACAATAACATTAAGCATACCACAGAAGCTTATATCAAAATATGACGATATATGTGTTGAAGGAAATGGTCTTTGCATCTCCGAATTCAAGATTTCTCCAAAAACTAAATATGATCATGGTGACTGCAACTGCATGCTACAAATTAGTGATCCAAGCACAATAGAGAAAATAGACCCTGTTTGCAAAGATTACAGCTTCGTGCCCACTACCACCATAAGGAAATTGCTTGCAAGCAAAAATCCTTATGCAATTGGCACAATTGGTGCTATTTTCAAATCTACAAAATAGATCGGCACACAATTTGCATTAGACATAAAGGATGGGAATGATGAAGACGACCAAGTAATGGTGAGTAGCAAACAAAACAAATGAATATACAGATTAAAAATTTACTTATTAACTAATGTTTTACTTTATTGCAGCTTTATCTTTTTCCATCATTTTCCTCATGGTACTCTAAAATACAAAAGTTAATAATGTTTTACTTTATTGCAACTTTATCTTTTTCCATCATTTTCCTCATGGTACTCTGAAATACAAAATCAATTTTCAAAGAAAAGAACACCAATTCTCCTATTAAGGAATATTGTCAAAGGAAGAGAAGAATTTGGAAAAAGCTTACAAACAAGCAAATCAACTTTTATTACATACCTGAACACAAAATGAGCAATTGCAGACCTGGGACAATTGATTTCTATGACAACAAGGGTAAATAATATCTAGTTAGAATTGATTTGCTTTAAAATATTCAATTTATTTTATTGAATCTCATATTAATTTTTCCATTGATTTTTCTATTGCATTCAAATCGAAGGCATGTTGACAATCCAGAACGTCAACTCAGATCCATTTGTGCCAACTTGCAACATTTGTGATGTTGCAACAGAAACATTTGCAGCAATAGACAATGACAAACTTCATTGTTCAAATTGCGAGCAGCAAACATCTTATAGATACTTGCCCAGATTGCAATGCACAATACAGACAAGTACAAATCTCCAGAAACAGTGCACTTTACAAGGAGATTTGTTAACAACACTTTGTCCTTCACTAGTGGATGTCACATATGAAAAGTACTTGGAAGACACATGTGCTATTATTTACAGCTTACGAGATTTTCACATACATGGCACTTTTACACTGGACCATGCAAATGTCATCCTTGACAAAGTATAAATGAGCAAGAATCACAGGGTTTATAAGGCACAAACGCTCAGGGCATCTTACATAGCTCCTGATTGGCACAATATTTCAATTCTTGACTTGACAGGCTGCTGGTTGGCAAGTTACAAGCAGGTTGTAGCATGCATGGCTACTTAAAAGGCTCATACGATTGAAGCAAGTTGTAACATGCATGGCTGCTCAAAAGCCTCATAAGTTGCAGCATGCATTACTTAAAAGGGGCATTGTAACCAAAACAACAAACCAATGAAAATTTGTTCTATACCTTTTCTATTACAAGTTTGTTTCTATCAAATTCAACTTTTTATCAATGAAGAATTTAAAGATTGACACAAATGAAACATGCCGATTTGTTATTTTTTTTCAGTTTGATGCAATTTCCACATGTAGAGAATGTGCCTTTGACTACATATCTCCGTAAACCTGCAAAACACACACTTGTAAATTGAAAGAGCTAATCTGCAAAAATCCTAGATTAATAGGGTTGAGCATTCTTTGATCTTGATTGTGAAAAATAAAAAATAATACAATTTTGCAAAACTAACAATTTCGATTTACAATATAAAAAAAATAGTTGAGAAGACTCAAATCTGTTGGCCCTTATGCGGTTAAAATAGATTTCGCACAAACAATGTTCTAATTTTTGTATGGTTTTTTGCTATTTGTTTATTAAAATTTAGTTAGAATTTAGTATAATTTAAGTGTTTAAGAATTTAACATTATAATCGAATTTAAGAAAAAAATAGATTCCTCACGCTAATGAAAACTTAAAATGCTTAACCTATAAGACAAAAAGGTTTAGATTAAATATGCATCATATTCTTGGTTTTGGTTGTAGATTGCCAATTAACATACTCCCACAATAATATTCATGCGTTTGGTTTTAGACTGCTGACAAACATACTCTCACAACAATTCTGTTTTTACAAAACTAATTCATAAAAAATGACAATTTGAAAGCTGGCGGGCAAATTGGTCCTCTACATTGAAATGGTATCCTGTAATGCTGTAGCTTCATCAAAGCACATAGACAAACACTCGTAAATATAAAGGATGCCTTGAGGCCCAGGATACCGGATTTTAATGGCCCCTGCCTAACTTTTGGCTACTGTTCAGACCCACAAAATTTAAAACGACAATTACGAATAAAGCTACAGGACATCATAAATTGATCAGATTCTTAATTATATGTCCCATCACTTAGGTTTAGGGTTACGTTGACGAGCTAAAGCATTTGTTAATTTATCACATTTACTCAACCGGGTTCAAAACTTGGGTAAGCCTCCATAAGACCTGTGTATTGAAACTTCAATGAGTCCTCTGTGTTGGCTATCTACCCCGCCAGTCTTTGATACTTTCATAGGGTATAAGGCCACTGCTGTTGATGGGGCCCATCTTGAAGCCTTAGCCTTGAATTCTTTCAATTATAACATTTTTCCGGTGCTTGAGATGTGTGAGAATCATATGTATCTAACAGTAAGATGCAAACACTTAACTTTTAGAACTATTCTTGCCATCTACCAAGCATTACAGAGAATTGACAAGGAATAAGCATACCTGTTCTTTTTTCCATTTAGAGCTATTCCAAAAGAATGGTTGTCCCTTTGCTTGAGCTCTTTTTTTCCCAATGGATATCACAAATAAAATCATCATTACTATCATTTCCTCAATACTATGGTGGTCATCAATTCCCAAAAGAAATCAAAGCTATAATAGTGATAACATACCTTTTACAGTAGAAAAAAATCAGATAAAGAGGAAGGATTCCGGCTCTTTTCCATCGTCAATCTAACTGCCTAAAATCCTAGGATAAAGTGATCAATAATATCAGTGAGCCATCCTCACAATTTGGAAATATATAACATAAAATGTAGCTACTCTCACAAACATTTAGGGACGTCAACTTGATGATGCAGCAAAGTTACTGCTATTTGCCTCTATATTTAAACTTACATATGGTGAATAATTGAAAGGACATTGAAGTATGTGTAAAATAAATAGTAGTAGGGACTTGTTCGATTAGATGATTTATATCGGGGTTGAGAACTCAATTTTTATGAAACAAATAACCTATTTAATACATTTCCAGTTATTCCATCCAATCAGGCCAGGGGGTGTAGCATAGCTTTTAGCTTTTAGGCTGTAAGATACGGCATAATAAAAAGGGTAATACTGAAGTCCGGCTCACAAAGCAATTGCTCGCTACAATAATGAGTAAGACAACCACTTCGTCCCTCCCGTTAAGCAAGATAGAAAGGCAATTTCCACCCTTTTTTTAAGCGTAATTAGCGAAATGCGTTTTATCCTAAGAGAGGAAGTGCATATTCGTAAACACTAATAATGGCTTCGAGTTGCCCACTACAGAACACAACAAGGAACTAGAGTGTGCAACTCTTTCCTTCTACAGAAAGACGATTGGAAGAAATGCCATCTCAATTTCCCCAGGTACCTAGAAGTTGCTTATATCTTCACCGTAGTGATAAGGTGATTATACTCTCAGGAGAGTAAAGCATTATATCTCTTGCGATAGCGCTCCAACCGTTCTTGAGAAAAGGGCTAGCAATTGTTCCGATGAAAGAAAAACAATTGTCAATTGCACCTGACCACAATAAATGCATTATTGAATAGTTACATTGTTACAATGCCACTGATAGAATACTCAATACTCATCTCACTGCTACACATACCAGATAAGAATTTTTCTAGTACTCCCTTGTGAAGTCTAGTGGATGAACTCCCAAACCTCATCATAAAATGCACTTGTTTTTTTCTGTTGTATGGACGAATTCCCGGGTCTCTTAATTAGATGTCTGCTCTTAAATTTTAATAGACCTTTGGAGAAAGCCCGTTGGATGAACTCCCAAATCCCGATCAAATGTGCAAATGTTCATCCAAACAAGATCGCTATGTGCAAATGTTCATTGATGCACTCTTCGCTTTGAGGTTCCAACGCCTTTTGTTTGTTAGCAGGAAAGTAACTAAAAGGATAGCTCTACAAAACCTCTATTGCTGGCATAGCACATGTTGTTTGGGCTTAGATCTTAGGGTCGTTCCTTTCTATAAACTGAAATTGATTCAATTCAATAGAAATTCATTGGAAACAGGAAGCAATCGTTGTAGCCTACTTAACCTTTGGCACGAACTGCGTACTGGCTTCGCACCAGCAAAAGGAGCAGCATCCGGTAGGGCAGTAGTGATAAAAAGAAATATATCCTAAGCTTATTATAGAATTTGTTGTATGCATCTATTGTGATAGCTAAGAGTATCCAGCCCTATTGTGATAGCTAAGAGTATCCAGCCCAATTAGCCAAGTCAATAACTTCTCAACTAGCCAAGCTTATTATAGAATTTGTTGTATGCATCTATTGTGATAGCTAAGAGTATCCAGCCCTATTGTGATAGCTAAGAGTATCCAACCGGATTAGCCAAGTCAATAACTTCTCAACTAGCCAAGCAACCAGACTTCAAAACTTAGGACAAGGACTTGTTGCTTAGCAACCTCCCTTGTTTATATATTTATAATTTGTATGTTGATATATGGATTCAATAACTGCCGAAAACTTATAACATTATATATTATAGTAAACCATAACAGCATACATATGAACAAAATTATTTATTCCTTCAATCACTTAACATTATGACATTATGAAAACTAATGGAAGATATCATCATTATGTCTTTTAACTAAAGACAGCCCAGGCATGGCTCTACTGGCTAGGACCACATTTTTTTTTAGACATATGCTCATATGTACCAATAAAATTTTATTTTAACATTCTTTTAATAAAATTCAATCACATAATACCAAAAACTTTACCATATGCAGGCATCTCAATACCATGAAAAGACCTCCCCATATCATAATTTCATACCAACAATAACCAAATGGTTGAACTTACTTTATGACTCACTCAACAATAACCCAACATTGCATGGCTTGAAATCAGATGGATATGAAATTTCAATTTAATCCTTTCATTGTCAAATTTCAATTGCGTAAACTTCAATTACCAATTCTAAATCCAGTCCCTCTCAATAAGCTTGGCTTGTAATCCTCTTCACATGACCTTGCGAGCTGCCTATTTTTATATACAATTTTTTTTAATTTTTAATATTAATAAATTACAGAACATTAATATTAATAATACCATCATTAAGATTAAGAATAATAGTAAAACACATCAATATAAACTTTAAATATAATATAATCTTATAAAATTGTTGTTTAACTTCTACATTTTAATATTAAGAATAATAGTAAAAAACATCAATATAAACTTTAAACATAATATAATCTTATAAAATTATTATTTAACTTCCACATTTTAACATACCATTAAAACTTGATTTTTACATTATTACTAAAATAACAATATTATAACTATTCATAATTTTAACATTAATACTAACCTTCCTAACGTTAATAACAATATTATTTTTATAAATAATATTAATATTAACATTAACATTTATGTTAAAATACATTAATGTTTTTTAATATTAATATTGAAAACAGTAATGTTATGGTTAACATTAACATTATGATGATGATGATGATGATGGTTAACGTCCCTTGAGACCAAAATTTGGTCTATCGGACCCTGAAGAAGAAAATTAATTAGTTTGTTTTAAAGTGATATTTCTATGCTCAAAGAGCTTGGAGAGAAGCGTCCCGAGCTTACTATAATTTTGACAAGCTAAAAGGCTAGGAATGTCGGTATTGCAACAAAAATTATGAAATTGGGATCTAATGTGGGTGTATGCAGGGCACTCTAAGAGGAAGTGATTTTCATCTTCAATGTTCTTACTCTCACAAAGGTGGCAGATCCTTTCTACCCAAGGAGTTTTAGGGACTGTCCAACGACCAGTTTCGCTATGGAGCTCATGCGAGTTCATTCTTATCTTAGCTATATTAATTTTTTTCTTAGGACTAATTAAAACAGAGAGATAGTTTTGATCTTCAAGAGTAGGGTTGATGACCTCCTTATAATATCTTAATTTTCTTTTGGCCTCTAAATCTTTCTCACACCACAAATTTTCTTCAAACTTAGAAGCAATAATATTTTTAATGTTATTAATATTTTGCAATGCAACATTTTCATCGATCTTCCAGTGATTTAACCAAGACCTCGTATCTTTATATTATATTATATTATTAATTAATGTTTAATAAATTAGTTAATTAATATAGTTGTATTACTTAAAATATAAATATTTAATTGATATAGTTGTATTATTCAATAATATAAATATTAATATATCAACTATATTTTTGGAAAAAAAACTAGCATGTATTTTGAAATGTATATTATAATTAGTATTATATAATTTTTTAATATAACATGCACTACTTTTTTTTAATTTAAGAGATTTCAAGGTTTATATTTTAAACAAAAAACTTTCTTTAAGCAAATTAAGATTTGTCTATTCTATAATTGTTCTTTTCATCACTTAATATATTTTTTAAATGGATTTTATGTATTTAATATAAACACTAATTGAATAAATTTGTTTAATATAGAAATTTGAAATAAGTTAACCAAGATGAATCTCATAATGCAACAACCATTAAATAATGTTGTAATCCAATATATCCCTTCATAAGCATCACAATGCAACACAAAATTTGAGGAACATTGTCATTTGGCATCTCATCAAGATGAATGATGCAATGCAACATAACCATTAACAAATATTAGACATTTAACATAACCCTTTCTAAATTTCATCACATTGTCATACTCAACCATAGTGAGCATGGTCATCCATGACAGTCCCATTTTTTAGAAGGTTTGGGGAATGTTACAAGGTGAAATAACTATTGAAAAATATCACAACGTGACAAAACCATCAATAACATAACAATTCGACATAATTGAACGAAGATTAATAAAATTTCGTATTACTTACCATTATAATTATTTGGGTCCTCGATGCGGGTGTTCAAGAGACCGAGGACAAATGGGGAAGAAAGGACAAACAACATAGGGAGGAGTGGGCACGTGTTGCAGCAGACGGAAACTGACTCCCTTCCCACCTCCATGCTTAAACTGCATATCTTGGTCCTTCGGCTGCGTGAACAGATCTCTCACACGCGGCTTCAAACGAAGCTTTCAACCGTGATACTCATTACTCTGGCTCTGAACCTGCCAGCAAGTCCCTTAAATCTCACTATGTGTCCTTAGAGTGTTGTGAGTGATTTTCCTCCCACGATCCATCAGATATGCTCAAGATGTGCCAAGTTTAACATCATGTCTACTCTGCACCAGTTAGGCCATCATGGGCCCTGAGATATGATCCATTGCATTTGGTATGAAGACCATTGGACGCTTTGTCGCTTCTCAAACACAGGCTGTAAAAAATGTGATCCGAAGCTCCAGTAAGTTAATAGAGTAATGAAGCAGATTCTTCAATGTGCTAGTTCCAGTTTTACTCCTCAGCACGCAGGCTCCAACACCAGTCTTCTTCAGCACGATCTCTCCTTGGTAAACACCTCGTATAACAACAAGCACACCAAGCATACTCTCTCCTCCTTCGCGATGTCTTCGGGGGGGCATAGCAAACCAGGAGATATATTGGGAGGCTCTCTTCTGAGAGGAAGCTCTTGTTAGCATTCGTAAATCCATCGCGGCCATGGAGGAAGAGATTTATGGAGAATTTAGGCTCATATTGGGGCATGAAGTCACCATATCCAACTACTGGAGGTTGAAATTCATCTTGTCCAGGTCCATGAGTGAATGGGAAAGCTTTTGGGATTATGTGAACCTCGCGGTCAGCACCTTCAAGGACGATGCTGAAAAAAGGCTGAATCACATGAAAGACCTTGCGTAGCTCTCTAAGCCTCCTTTCAGCAGAGACAAAAAGGATGACAAGAACGCCAACACCAGCAAGGCTATGGAGGATGAGGCTGAATCCTCGAGTAGGTTCTAGCATCTCTGCTCAGTCTTGTTTTTTTCATGATCTCTCCAAGCCTCTCTTTTTTCGTTAATTTCTTAAGTTGTATCGCGTGGCCAACATTCAAAGGTTGGGAAATAGTAGTTATGGTTAGATTCTCGGTATGGACCATTTTTCATACCTCTCTCAGGTGGTTCCATGGCCATTGCTTGACTCCTTGTTTCTGGAGTGAACCCCAAATAAGTATCTATAATTTTTACTATGCAATAGAAGGAATGTCTCTCTCTTACTGATTAAATAAAAAAAAAAATTGGGAATGTTGCAATGTATCGTAACTCTAGAGGAACATTGTTGTTTCACATAACCCTAAACACCAACATGGAAATGCCACACACCCATCAAGGAATGTGATATATTCACATAAGTCAATCGATATATGTTGCAATGTCACATTGTCATACTCAACCATAGTGAACATGGTCATCTATGATAGTTCCATTTTTTTAGAAGGCTTGAATAATGTTGCAAGGTGAAATAACTATTGAAAAATATCACAATGAAATAAAACCATCAAAAGAAAATAATAATTCGACACAATCCAAGGAAAGGAAGATTAATAAAATTTTATATTACTTACCATTATAAGTATTTGGCACCTTTATTGTAATATCACCTAGCACCATTTCCTCATACCTTTTATCTTTATAATGAATTAATTCACTACATGTTTTGCGCAGTAGAAATTTGTAATATTTTAAATAGAGAATTTTAAACTCAAGATTTTTAGAGAATATATTAAACTAATTAGGAATCTTCTTAGATTGATGAAGTTTGAATTTAAAGATATTAAAAATCTTATGGATGGAATTTTAATTTAAAGAGATTTTAAAATTCACATATTTTCATATATAGATTGTTGTTTTTTTTTTTATTAGGCATGGTCAACATAAGTAATGTAGAAATTTGGCATAAGTCAACTAAGATGAATGTCACAATACTACATAACTATTGAAAAAAAATTGCATTCCAACACATCCCTTCATGGATGTCATAATGCAACATAACCCTTGTGGAACACTCTAATTTGACACATCACAATGCAACATAACCATTAAGGAACTTAAAACATTAAACATAAAACTCTACAAACACCACAATGGAACACAACCATCAAGGATCATATAAATTAAAACAAAATTTGACCATTATGAATATCATAATACCTCATAACCATTCATGAACATTGTAATGAGACATAACGAGGAACATCGCAAACTTTAGTCAACCATATTTAACCAAACTCATCCTTAGTAAAATATCATGAGTAGTCTATGGGAAAACATAGCAAAATTTAGTCAATTTCTTCAACCATCATGAAACATAGTCAACCATAAAGAACCGTGGTGACACTTTCTCAACCATAATCAAACATGGACAACCATTGTCAAGCATGAAAAAACCATGGTAAACCAAATTAAACAATAGTAAAACATGGCTGACCATAATCTAACATGATTATCCATAGATAAACATGGTCAAGCATATTTATCCATATTCAACCACAAACAAACATGGTTAATCATAAACAAAATAGGTCAATATTGTCCAACCAAGTTTAACAAATGTCCATGATCAACCATGGTTAAACATGTTGAATCATAATAAAAAATTGTCAAACATTCTAAATATAGTCAATCATGGTCAACTAAATAACACAAATAGTTAATCATTATTAACCATGGTTAACTATAGTTAAGCATGTTCAACAATATCCACAATATTCAAATGTATCCAACCAAATTCAAACATATTGAAGGAAAGTTTACCGAAATTAAACATGTTGAACCGTGGTAAATATTATTCAAACATAGTTGACCTAAGTTAATTATAGTCAACCATGGTTAACTATGATCAACAGTTGTTCCATGGTCAATAACTACTAGAGTCAACGATATTAAACCAAAGTCACCCATAATCAAACACCACAAGTAATCCATGGTTAAATACACAAAATTTAGTCAACCACTTCAATAATGGTGAAACATAGTTAACCAAAGTCAACCATAGATAGCCATGATTGAACATGCACAACCATAATCAAACACGAACAACCATGGTTAAACATGGTTAAACATGGACAACCATGGTTAAACAAGACCAACCATGGTCAACCAAATTCAATCATAGTCAAGCATAGTTGACCTTAGTCTAACATGGTTATCCATGGTCAAACATGGTTAAATGTATTTATCCATAGTTAACCACATACAAACATGCTTAATCATAAAGAAATATGATCATCCAATTTTAACTAATGTCCACCATTTAATCCATGGCCAAACATGAATCAAAATCAAACATCCTCAACTTTAGTTAGTCATTGTCTACTATTAATACCCATTATTTATCGTGATCAACCATAGTCAACCATGGTTAGATATAGTTACTATTTCCAACTAGATAAGCCATAGTCAAATATATATATCAAACCAAAGTCAAACATATTCATGAAAAATTCAAACAAAATCAAACATGCTATACCATGGTCAATATCAATCAAACACAGTTAACCATAGTCAACACTGGTTGACATAAGGTAATCATACTCAACCATAGTAACATATGATCAGCCACAATTAACCATAACCAAAATCAACAACAACAAATATAACCAAACATAATCATCCATAATCAACCATGGTTGATAATAGTAATCCTTATTCAAATGTTCTCACCCTTGGTTCCATAGTCAATAATATTACTAGAGTCAACCATATCCAACCAAAGTCACACATTGTAAAACATGTCAAACCATGGTCAACCAATTTCAACCATAGTCTAACATGGTTAACCATAATTTTACATGGTTATCCATAGTTAAACATTGTTAAATATATTTATCCATACTCAACAACACATATATTTATCATGTTTAATATGACTATTAAGTATTAATAATATGAGTTCATGGCTCTCTCTCTCTCTTGTAACTAGGGGAATGAGTAATTAGATTGAGATGATACTCAAATAGCATAGGGTTAAGTCTAGTGCCACTATAGATTGAGGCCAAACAATGGTACCCCACGTGTGGTACATAGGGATTATGATATTTGAACCAACAACATCACAAGGATTTCCTTAACAATGCACCATATTTCCAGTTGATCTACGCCTTTGAGGCTTATTATTATTATAAAAAATGAAAATAATTATTCATAAAAGAAAAATATCAATAATATAAATAAATAAATAAGAATACAATTAAAAATAAATAATAATAAAAATAACAAATAAAAACAATAAAATAAATCAATAACATGTATTCCCATTAAGCATAGCTTGGGTGGTTGAGAGGAATAATTGTTACCCTTCCCACCTAGGTTCAATTCTTGTAAGTTATATGTTGAGATCTTAATGGGTATATTGTTGTATTGGCAATAAGCCTTGAAATTTATGGTTTGTCCTTGGTACCATCCTTGAAATCAAGGTAAGTATGTGGTAGGTTCCCCCATGACATATATTCCAAAAAGAAAAATCTCAATTAGATGTAGATTGGGTTGTTGAGTGAAATGATTGTTACCATCCTCATCCAAGATCAAATATTATAAGTGACATGTTGTATTGGCCTTGAGCCCTAAAAATTCTAGTAAGTGACATGTCAAGCTATGAGCATATTTTTGTAATGGACTTAATCCCTATGTTGACAAATCTTTGAGCTTCTGTGAAATTCAGATTACCCAGATTACCCTAGGTAATATCCTCTAAATCAAGGAAAGTGCCTAGTGGGTTCCCCATTTCCCTAAGATATGTATACCATAGGATAAAAAGAGTAATATTTATACTATTTTATTATAAAAGAATATTTTATTATTATATGTTAGTTTTTTTTTGTCAAACACACGACGAGTTTTTTCTCCATTTTTAAGGTTATTTTATTTATTTTTTAATTTGCATATATACTTATTCATTTGAAAAGGAAGTAAACAAATTATACATCAAATTTATTCAATATTTTTATCAACATAAGCATAAATGTTGTGATAAAACAATTGGCAAGAATTAATTATATATATAATAGTAAATTTATGTTTTTTAGCACATCACTACAACAAAGCTAAGAATTAGTGTCTCATTTAGCGTTCCTTTTTAGTGTAATTTTTTTTTACATTGAGTGGTCAAACTAGACGCTAAATGGGACGCGTCATGGACAAAACTTAAAGCGTCCCAAAAAACGTCTTTTTTTGCTTCCTAAATAGCATCCTTTATGACGTCCAAAATAACGTCTCTTTTTTTGCTTCTAGAATAGAGTCCAACTTTGCTTCCTAAACAACGTCAAGGTTTGCTTCCAGAATAGCGCCCAACTTTGCTTCCTAAACAACGTCGAGATTTGCTTCCTAAATAACGTCCTTCTTTGCTTCCTAGCGAGTGTCCACTTTTGCTTCTTAAATGACACCCCCGTTAGTGCCATATTTGCATCTTTGATAGCACCATGTTAGCATCCAAATTAGCATCCATTTTTGCTACCACTTTAGCATCCTATTTTGCACCATGTTTTACTTCCAAATATGTGCCAATTTTCGCTTCCAAATTTGCACCATGTTTTACTTCCAAATATGTGCCAATTTTCGCTTCCAAATTTGCACCAATTTTTGCTTCCTTTTTTGCATCATGTTTTGCTACCAAAATGACGCCAAATATTTCTTCTATTGTTGCACCATATTTTGCTTCCTATGTAGCGCCATGTTTTGCATCCAAAGTAACGTCTTATTTTGCTACCATATCAACGCCATGTTTGACTTCATCATTAGCGCCATGTGTTGCATCCTTTTTAATGCCTAGTTTCACGTCTCTCATGTTTTGGTCACTAATTTAGTCGTTTTTAGTATTCAACCGATATTATAATATCATTAGGGCATGGAGGAATCGAACCACCAACCTCCTGCTTGTAAGACAGGCACTCTTCCATTGAGCTAGAACCCTTTAAGAATTTGAGAACCTAACTTACACAGTCCTCTATAATGGTAAAAAGGATCAATACACAACTTGAGTATCTAATGGTCAAACAAGGCAACAAAGAAAGAGGCTTTTGTAATACCAGAAAGGACACTCGTCAACATCAACAGTGTTGCATGTATTAGAAGATGACAATGTAATAGTACCAATTTAATTACCTAAAATCATGTAGCTTGGGCATTCTGGTTATATCAGGACCTGAAGGGTGAAAAATATTTTTAAAATATTCATGAAAATTATGTTCCCAATGTAGAATCATAACATATAGAAGCTTGATCTTCTTTACATACTTCTGAACAATATCCTTGCCTCTTCTTATCTCTATCCATATTTTCACACTATTATCCATCATTAAAATCCTCTAATTTTTTCTAAAACCCATGGTTGTTGTCATCTTTCTTGGCATCTCTAGAGTTATCTCTAATGAGGAACCACAAGCTAAACTTGCAATTTCTTAGGACACTACAAAATGGAACCTACAGTCTTCAACTAAATTCTGCAAATCGGCCTTACAATTTATAAACAACCAATATATTAGGCTTATGAATTTCAACTAACCTGCAATGCATAGATCCACAAGTGTTCCTATGATGAACTAAAAACCTAAGTTACCTAGTTTGTGTTCACCATATAAATTGAAAAAATATCACCAATACAAAAACACATGATAAAGCTTGTTAAGTTTTCCATCAAATTTCCTAGTGCTTGATCTTTGACAAATTCCCATTTTTTCCAAAAAATCGCCAAATACAATGACTAAGCTCAGGAATCAAATTCAGTGGGATATTGTAGGAGCCTAAGAGCATATACTTGAACAAGTTGGCGTTAACTCTAATCATCTACTGCTCCACTTGGTGTGAATTCTTGCAACTCATCTTGGAAGAACTTGAATTGTGGTACAAGTAGGCTTCAAGAGGGATGATCTTTCTTATTTTGGACTTAATGCATTTCAAATGATGACACAAAATTTGTTCAACATGAAAAGGTGAGTGAGTAGATCAATATGCTTTTATCCTTTCATGGAGATAATCCTGGTTGTTGATAGCTAAGTTATATTGCATGTAATGTCTATGGTTTGAAATCAATAGCGATCATGCCTTGTAACAATGTCTAAGCCACTAAGCCACCCTACATGGTAGACATACCTACGGAAATAGTCAAATTATTAACGAGTGCCCATTATCTACACCATAATAGGCACAAGTCTAGGCAAAACCCTTTGGGTAACATATGATTGATGTCAAACACATGTCTTGAATGATCTTCAAGGAATAAATACAACTCATCCATGGCTTCTAGATATCCTTAATTTATTGGCCTTTTGAGCTATAATGAGATCGCAATAGATACCCTGTTAAATCTTGACACTCTTTTCCAAGAAAAAGAAATTAAAGAATCAAGTGTCTTAGCAACAAAAGAACACACACTTCACATGGTTGGAGAAAAAATGACACTGAATATAGTTGTAGTTTGTTATTAATGAAATCATATGTTGCAATAAAGAGTATATTTGGAAGAGAATAAATCTAAATGCAAAGAGCATGTATAAACCATGTTACCGCATATGTTAATGCACTCTTCTCTTCAACTATGGTTGTTGCCATTACAGAAACATGAGATGAATAGGAAGCACCTACACTAGCCTCTGTGGCAAGTGAGTTATACCTGTCAAAGATTTCAAATTAAAATGTGAAATATACCTTGCTTCGATGCACCATATGAAAATTTCTCTACACACTAAAGAGGGAACCAATTTCAGTGCAAATTACCCTAATGAAGGAGCCCCACCAAGCCAGCTAGTGAGACCAGTGACACCCAAAGAAATAGATAGTGGTAGACTTGTAGTGCTACTTTCTGCTCTGGTTATCATGGAAGGCAATAAAGCTAAATCTATTTATAAAGCACAAGAAATAACAGAAACAATCAATATGCATTGAAACAAAATCAATTAAGCCTCAAGGAAAATAAGTGAATCCCCACTAGCAACTTAAAAAGGGCATATATATCCAGAATCTAGTTATAGAATCCAGATCACTTTTATTGGGATGCATTCAGACTACTAGATCCATATGCTTTCTAATCCCTTGAATCTTCCACAATTTTTTTGACAACTCGCTCTGCCATTTATTTATCCACATCTTTCTTCTCTCTCTGCCTCGAATAATATGTTGATCCTCCCGTATCCCCAACTTTTTTCATTATTATTTTGAGGATACCAATCTTTGCATTGTTCATGCCTTGTGTCCGCAACAGATTCCCTAGTTTCATCATAAATTTCAGTGTTCTTAGAGTTATTACAATATATAGAAAAAATCAGAGACACTACATGAATAAAGAAATACATTATTGGGCTCTTTTCCAAGTATGTTTCTTGCTTGGAATTCCACTCATTTTTAGTGCAAAAGATCTTACTTACCAATGCAGGCCATCCTTGTAGCAACTCCATCATTGTTTTCCTTAAATATTCATAGGTTTCTCTTCTGCACATTATGTTTCTCTTTCACCCCTGAAATCACTATCGTAATTTCCTCTTCATGCTATTTTCTACCTTTACTACAAACCATTAGTCTTTTCCTACATAATTCATAGGCTACATACAAGCATACAAGAACAAATACATGAGTTTACTTCATCCTTCGAACATTCTCCAAGAATCAATACCACATCCACTCTTTCGGGGTGCTATCCTAATGTCCTTGACCAGAATCCCACATCTTCTCGAGTATGCAAATCTTGTTCTGAGGGATGTTTATCTTCTTATTGACCATTTAATTCATTAAATACCACTATCTTCATAAGTAGGTTGTCCCGCACATTCTGGTAGTCTTCATGTTGCGGGACATTATCTACACTCATTACATCCATACCCTGTAGGTCATCCTCAATGACATTATCACCCCATATCTTGTTAGTCAATCTATTACCTGTTCAAGTGGTCTCCATCATGGAAAACACTATCTAAAGGAAGTTGTATTTGTGATGATCTCTAAGCCATATTTAATGCATGTCATCCAAGCACATCACCCATTGCTATGGAGGAAATCCTTAGAGAAACCCCCTTCGGATATCTTTACAAATTATGCTTCTTCTGTATAGAATGCTCTTTCCCCCCCCACAATTGCAATGATGGCTGTCAAATACCTCTCCAGGTTGTTATAAACTATTTTACAGCAAATATGTCCATGTTAGATACTTCAACATTCACAGGAACTCCTAATAAACACTCTGGCTAATAGATTCCATTATTTTCCATCTACAAATGACAAAGCGCACTATATAAATAATAACCCACCATTAAAACATTCCTCTTTTACATGTCCTTCATAGTTGTATTCTTATAATAATGCAATCCTTTAATCATCACTTGGCCACAACTGTCTTAACAAAGGTGAATAAGCCTGCACTCCTGAGCATCTTCGGCTAATCCATTCCTAGGACAAGATTTACTAATTACTCCCATATCCCATTTACATTTTATAATTACTTTACAATTACTAATAATCATTGTTTCTTCATTGACATGGTTGCCCCTATCCATCACACTCAGTTTGTAGCCTTTTGTGATATATGCACAATAAGTGTAGCGAATTTTACTCATGTCTCCATGTGCTATACCTAATGCACCAACAGAAATGGCTTACATGTCTTTGGATCCACCATGGAGGAATGAGGAGTTTTTTGCCTTTGAAAAAGGTTCAATTCCCATGAGGGCATCCAGGAGGAGCCCCTAAGGTTGCAATGGGGGAACCAAGGTGTTAAGGTCGAATGTTACAACTAACCCTCTTATCATCCTACAGACCTGGACAGTGAGACAATCCCAACTGCATAACTATCAGTTTCTCATTTAAAGCTTGTGCCCATCAATTTAGTATATGCAGAAGTTAATAACTCCATTCCTATTTCAATAGAAGCTGCCATTGACTTGCAATCTTCTATTGGATATTTTGTGTATTTATTCACATATTTGGTATTGCATTTGCCATTCTTCCACTCCTAAACAATGATGAAGTATGCCCAAATCTGTCTTTCAAGTAATCTATGCAGCTCAATTTTTTTCAGTTTTTCAATTATCTAAGTTGTTACCTATAATAATGAGATCATCTACAAATGAAGCCATAATGACAATATATGTTGTGAGTTCTACCTATGTTTTTCTGAAGGTGTTCCTCCTTCAGCACCGCAGCACTACAATGTAGTTTCCACTCAGAAGAGAAGTGGACCCAATAGCAGCCTTGGAGCCTGTACCTGCACAAAGAAATGTTTTCTCACTTGCTTCATCTAGGATGGTAAATAGCTCTGCTGCTGGTAGTGGAAATTTAGAAGGATTAATTTGCACCACATCCTGTCAAGTAAAATAAATCAATTAGCATCAAAAGGACTTCACTGTATTATGTGATCATGAAAACAAGCAAACATGATCCAGTAATTACGAGAAGAGCATCCCCAATTTTGACATAAAACTGTGGCAAAGAAGGAAGTGTTGGTTTTCAAATAAAAGCTGACATGGACTTAACAATGGAGGATCCATGAATTTCCTGTGGAACAAAACATATGCAGTTAAGCAATTTTGGCACATATGTCATACATTACCTATTCATACCTTCATTTCTCACAGAAAGATAACATCGAACAAGAATATTTGGGAATATTGGCAGGCTTTTCACCTCTAGCGTTGTGTTCTTAAGCAATACAATCTGTTTGGCATCATCCACAGAAAGATGCATATTCCCAAATAAAAGAACCATTTAGGAGTGTTGTTGACTATGGTTTTCAAAGTGCAAACTGGTAAAAAATCACCCAAGAAGAAAAATATAGTAGCACAAGTGTGTAAGCCACCTTGTCCCAAAATTCAGCCATATCTACCCTCTTTTTTAGGGAATCCTCCTGTAAAACGTCAAAAGGATAAAAGAAGCAAGACTTAACTATGAATCTGACCAAAAATTTAAATTGCAAACATATACATAACTAAATATGACACAAAACATGAGCAAAAACACGTGAATTGATATTAACTGATTGAAATATCAGCTCAGCTAAAAACACCTTTTCAAAATTTAAAAGACGGTGATGTACTCGAATGTGCCTCCGATGGTTAAGATGAGAACAGAAATCCGGTGAGCATTTCTCACATTTAATCAGCTGCACTTTAGATAACAAGGGGCATCCAGGAAGATCTGTAACAGAAGACGAATTGATAAGAAATAAACTGAAAAAAAGCCGATCAAAGAAAGCCAAGAATCCTCTATCAAAGGGTCCGTGATATTTTCCTATATTGGGACGTTATCTAGTGAATGCTGGAGTCTACGAAATATTCCTTGTAACTATGGTATAACCGGAAAAAGACTCTATGCTTGCTAAGCTAACTCGGCTACCCCCAAGCCAGCGATCTAAGCCACACATATTTCTGATAATATACATGAGTGGAGAAGTCTCAGTTCAGAGAAAAATCTAATTTGGAGAGTAAGATTAAGTTGGAGCTTCAGACTCCACCAAAGAGTGCATGGAAAAATAGACTTTATCCTAAAGCTAGTTTCTCTAGCGACTATCTACTATCAGCGAGTACAACCGGCTATGATTGACTCTGATCTACGACTATGGCTGTTTCAAGCCCAGGCCATGATGAGCCCAGCTCAGCCCAGCTTCCCCTGAGGCCAGCCCCGCTATGAATGAATGGCAATGGACCGTCTGTCAATGATTGACTAGCGCTTTTATGGAACTAATTTCAACTAAGCAAGACAAGGACCCAGTAAACAACTACGCAAAAGATACCCGATGCATGAGACTGACATACATTTTTCAGGCTCACCATTGACCTTTGCTGCAACCTGGGCAAAGGCAACTACAGCCTTGGGAAACTTGAGAGAAGGCATCTGCTCTGTACTATTCTGCAGTCCCCTTCCAACAGATCCTGTTTCCTTCACATTGTTGTGTATTGACTCCTTTACACCATTCAACTCTGTTAAAGAGGGGCCACCACCTATATTCTCTTGCAAACAATCAATTGGATCCATTCCAAGTTCAACCGTTGAGCTTTTTGAAAGCTTGTTCCCACTATGTTGATCTAAGGCATGCAGCAAATTCATCAGGTGCACAGAATTTTCTCCAGACCGTGAAAATGACAAAAGAGAATCCTTTCCCATCGTTTGCCTAATAAGCTTTTCCAAAGAATCCTGTTTTTTTTTCTGTCTGTTTTATCCTGATCCCTAGAATTCATCTCAGTATTTGATCATGGTTCAAACAGACCTGTTTCTGCTAGTTTTCCAAATGGCCGCATGATAAATGATAAGGACTAAAATATTTTAATCTCAGTTTTTTCCGCCGCTCCAGACCACACCTATTCACCTGTAAGTGTGATTTGTAAATGTTAAAAGGTGCTAATAGTGCAAACTACTAGCTTAACAGATTTCACAAATTGTATCTTTCAAATACAAGGCGAGCTGAAATGAGACATAGCTGCTCTTAGGTAAACAATCACATGCATTTGGAAAAAACTAAATAAATCATAGGATCCCAAATTTCGTACTGAATGAGCTACAAAATATATTACAAGATTTTAATATTATAAAAGTCCACTTTAGCTGAAGCTATGTTAATATGGAAGCCACGACACCTCTAAATAACAAGATAGTCATATAATATATCCTTTTCACTGGCCTCAGCTCTGTGTTATGGCAGCAAAGGTCATGGGCTATCTCATCTCTTCAGGAACAAGGACTTAACCATTGGTGAATGAACACTCCGTAGATGACTATTTTCATCATCCTTTAGAACTTACTGATGTTAAGCGCCGGGAACTTACCGTTCTGCTAAGCACGAGGATATAAGCTCTATTTTGAATAAGGAAAAACGGCAGTAAATAGTACCAGAACCAAAATGCAAATAGGTAAACCCCATAAACCCTAAACAGTGACAGCAACTAAAACCCTAAAAACCAATGGCCGTCTTGTCTAAAATACTCACATATAGCCTTAGACTCCAAATGGGTGTTTATGGAATCGCACACTGTGCAGTTGAATCAAAAGCATTGATCAAACACTAAAGGAAATAAAATGAAAAACTCGCTAACCAAGCTGGTGCCAAAAACCAAGAATGATATCCCGAACAGTAACCGTATTATAAAAGAATGTATACAAAAATCTGCCAATGGGATTGCCCGCAACTACAGAATGCAACAAAGAAACAATAATGAATATCAACATACAAAGATCCAAAGAATGCATGGATTTCTGTACTGATTTTTTGTCCTGGACTTTTGTCAAATATGTCGCATGCAAACCAACACTTCTGGAAAAAAAATTGAAAGAAATAGTCACAGGTGGACTGAGAGGAGCAGAAAGCTGGAGAGAAAATGTGTTGCTCTAGCTTTCTATCTGTGCTAATTGTGTTCTTGAAATCCTGTTAGAAATGAGATAAGTGGAGCCTTCTATTTCATGTATTGCTCATATTTTTCTTCTTGTGTTTAGTTGCTCGTTGGACTATTTCCCTCGAATTCAAAACCTCAAACAACGAAAAGAATTGAATTGTTCCCGGCCAGGACTGAATTATTGGTTCGAACTTGGGGTTTATGGTTAACATAGATGACATTATTGTTAAAAGTAACACCTAGCGTGTAGATTTTTTTTAAATATAATATTATAATAAAATAATAATTTGTTTTTGGAGTTAGTTAAGTTGACCGTCCGGTTGTAGAGCAGCTGGTAAGCCCATAGTATGATAAGACACTTTGTAAAGGAGACTCATGTGGATGCCTTTAGGATTATGGTGGTAGTGGACTGAATCCATTTCATCTCACATAAGTATGAGACCGCCTAAGTTACTAATTTTTCTACTTAAAAAATATAATTAAATTATACACTAAATTGATATATGAGAGTCTCGCACTCTTTTGTATAGAATAACAAAATATACATTTAATACTTCATGTACACTTCATTAATGTAAAGAAGTGTACATACTCTATCTCTTGAGATTTGAACCTATAGCTTCTCAAGATCATTTTAATTTTTTATTTTATATCATAATTTGAGTGGACTTTAATTATAATCATCATCATTGTTGTCCCATCATTTAATTTAAATCGATTATTATTAAATTATTTGTTTAATATTAAAGTTGGAGCCAAGCTCAATACATGTTATCTCCTTTCCTCGATGGTAATTCAAATTAAACATTTTTTACATGTGCTTTTTGCCACTTTACCTTTCACGGTCACTTATTTTTATGTTTTCCTTCCAAATCAATGGATATATGTTATAGGTTTATATATACACACACTAAATTGTTTTTTTTTTAATAAAGGAATTTTTAAGAGTATTATATGTTATTGTTTTCTTTTAAGTCAAGGATCTTGACATTCTATATATAACTTGAGTAGGCGTAAAGGTTAAGAACATGTGTTTTTTCTTAGGAGATTCGATGTCTAGGGTATGTACACTTTTGTAAACATTAGTAGTCAAATTGTTACACGAAGGGGGTTCATTGTCCCACAAATAAGGGGGTCTCATACACCAATTTGGTGTCTAGCTACGTCGTTACCTTAAAATTATGTTATTAATACTAGTGTGTTTGTATCTGTGTACACATATGCATACACGTGCATACTCAACATGTGGAAAGTATAAAATATATCGTTATCTTAAATAATGAATCAAGTTAAGTAAGTAAGAGTCAACACTGATGTATTATCCTTTGTCTGTATTTACATATAGCACAATACAAAAGCAAATCAACTCTCCAAGAAAGCTTTGCCATTGTAGAAAGGGTTCCTATCTTAGCGTGAGCTCATGGGAGGGACACAAATTTCTAATTGTGATGGATATTTATATTAAAAAATTGGAAGGCATCCCTAGAGGAGTCTTCAACACTGGAGTGTGGAATATGTAGTGACAAGATAAGGAAGAAAGACTTTGTTACAATACATAATCATGTTTGTTTTTTAGTCTTTTAAGGCAATTTGATATATATTCAGGTTGTTATGTGAAACATTGAATATAAAAAATTGTGTGTGTGTGTGTAATCTAAGTTTAAGGTCACGTCCAAGCCAAACACCAAATTGGTGTATGAGACCTCCTTGCTTATGGGACAAGGGACTCTCATTTGCACAATGATTTGACTGTTAAACTCTATGGAGGTGTACATACCCTATCCCCCTCTAGATTTGAACCTATGACCTTATAGGATGAAACACATGTTCTTGATCATTAGACCTACTCAAGGTATACAAACACAATGTTTCAATATTAAATTGTAATTTTTTGGTGAAATATTGTGTGGGAACCAACGATGAGTTGAAATATTATTATGATTGAAAGCTTCGAGGGATCATTTAAACTTTGAGCATCTAACTTATTTTTGGATCGGAATGTTACGATTACATTTGTGAAAATTAATGAAAGAAAGTGGTTATTGTATGTAAATCTTGGGAGAAAACAAACGCATATGATAAAAGATAACTAAAACGCCCAGCTTTCCCGACGAGTTTTGATAAAAAACGGTCAAATCATTCTTGGAAATTGTTATTTCCACAATTTTGTGATTTCAACGATCCTAATTGTCGATTCTAAAGTAAATGCTCGATTTTAAAACTACCTAGATCACCGAAATTGCAATATGAGAATTCCAAATTGTGATTTCATCACTAATTGTTCTGTCGGATTCCGATGGGTTGGGGACATTTTGGTTAGCACTTATACTGCTTCGAAAAAAAATTCAAAGGCATCAATGACTTTGGCAACCAGTTTTGCTCATAATGAGTTTGTCAATGTTATGCATTTAATTTCCAAATTATTGAAAAAATCTTTACATATGTTAAGAATGAAAAATATCAAATATAATTTTTTTATTTTGTTATGTTATATGATTTTGATATGCAAACTATATTTACAAAGCTAGAATTGTGATGACTCTAACATTATTGAATGTGATATATAAATATGTCGGGGACAATGCCTTGACAACTAATTTATCGGTTTAAAATTCTTTATGAATGTAAATTGAATTGCAGTTGTCAAATTTCACGGTTGTAAATTTTATGTTTGAAGCAATGGTGAAGATCAATTTAAACACTAATTATAGTCCAATGCATATATTTTGTAGTTCCCTAAATAGTTTATATCACTATTAAATATTTCACCTTCTCCAATGTGTGTCTAAAGAATTTGTAACAAATTTTTTCGTGAACCTTGCTACCAATGTCCACTTTTTTTTCATCAAAATGAAATTCAAAAGGTCGGTTTGATGAGTCCTCCTCTACAAGACTTCATTTCTTGCATGAATATCATGGACTCGTGACAACTATAAACAACACTCGATGTCATGCAAATACAAATAATGACATGTAGCTAGGATCACAAATTGTGCAAAGGTCGATTTATGCAAATGTTGCTATAGAGAGGTGTCATTGGGCACACAATATGGAGAAACAATGGTTATTAATAAAATTTTAAAAACAATTGTTGGCTCAAGAATAGTCTTCAATTTTATGGGTGGCATGATCATGATGTAATCTCCCTCTGTCCTTCCATCTATTGTGGTTTCTCACAACATTTGTCCTCAGCGCCACTGAAATACATATAAAATTCCTTGTCTAAAACATCCTTTCCCCTTTAAATCCTCATCTCATAGTAATAACTAAGGATTATTATGCATGCACATCATCACCTTATAATATGAATTAAGTAAGGCGTAGAGACAACCATAAAATATTAAATGTGTCAAGACACAAAGAGTAAGAGACAACTATAAGTAAGTCTTATATTAAATTTACCATATAAGTATTTAATTAACACTATCAACTAACATTTGACAAGTTGGATTGTTGTGATCTTCTTATCAGTCCTTACCAATGTGATTGCAAGGCATTCTTTGAAGGTGAAGTCCATAATTTTAGGTCTTCTTCCTCATTATCATGCCTTTTGGTAAGACAATAAAGAGGGTAGTGGCCTACATCGACATGGAAAATGGTTTTGATGTAGAGGTATACACATTAGATGTTTTTATTAAATAACTTAAATTACTACCTGTGCCTGTCGATTCTCTGAATCGTGGACTAGTAAAAAGCACAACAAATTTTAGAGCCCCGGGCCCTTAATTACTCACACTTAGAACTTTCTCAAATATAGCCATTAATAAACTTCTTTTGGTATTTTGGTTCAATTTAAAAGGTGGATTGTTGAGAGACAGACATGTAGTGAGTTGCAAGGATTCAATTGACTTAGGCTTGATTCCATTTCCCCTCCATGCCATATTACATGTATTCTTTCACGACAAGTGTTGAACAAAAAAACTTGATGCCCTGACCCCAGTTATGCTACCTTTGCTAACTTGCTTGGTATGTGGGAATTTTTTTTTAATGTTTTCTGAGTTGTGTATTATTTTTCTTAGGTTCCCAATCCTTATCATTCTTATATCTCTTAATCTTGGATTGCACTTGGATGCACCAGCAAATTAGCAAGTCAACATTACCAGCATTCAAATCCCATATTTTGAAGATCAACAATAAAGATCAACCCCATATTCAAGGGCATCAAATCGAGTATTTCCATGCAATCATTTAACAGGTGGTATTCAAAGGAGGGACAAAGGAAGGACAAATATCAAAGTATAGGATGTTAAAGCATATTTGGGTCATAGATTGAACACTTGAAAGCTACAAGATTCCAAGAAATACTCTCTAGATTTATGGAAATAGTGGGGCATATATCCTCAAATTTCAGGTAGAATATTAGTTGATAGTTATTGTCAAACCTTATATTTTAAGGGAATCGAACTCAGCAGCGGTACTAGCGTTTAACAAATCAACTCAACAATAGTACTTAGCATTTAGAAAATCAACTCCAGGTGTATCATTTCCTGGCTTTATGTTGAATGTTTTTCTTGTCGAAATTCATGGCGCAATTCATGTCACTAACCCTGGATTCATATATGGTGTTATGCTATTCATGACATTTTTTTGGAGGCTATTATTGGCGTTATATGGGATGCTTTTCTGGACGCTAATTGGGACGTTAATTGGGATTTTATTTGGGATGCTAATTATCGTCCAAAATAATGCCAACTTTTAAAAATGGATGCTAATTGGGACGCTAATTGGGATTCTAATTGGGATGCTAATTGGGATGCTGATTGGGATGCTAATTAGCATCCAAAATAACGCCAACTTTTAAAAAGGGACGCTAATTGGGATTCTAATGGGGATGCTAATTGGGATGCTAATTGGGACATTAATTGGGATGCTAATTATCGTCCACAATAGCGCCAACTTTTAAAAAGAGACGCTAATTGGGATGCTAATTGGGATGCTGATTGGGATGCTAATTGGGACGCTAATTGGGACGCTAATTGGGATGTTATTTGGGATGCTAATTAGCGTCCAAAATAGCGTCAAATTTTTAAAAGGGACTCAAATAACGCCATTAAAAGCGCCATCCCGTGGAAAAGCGTCCACTTTATCCAAAAAATGATGAAAAATACACTAAAAGGGATAGTGGATGCTAAAAAGGAAGATAAAAGGGACGCTAATCACAGGTTTTTGTTGTAGTGCATCTTTCATTATTCATTTGAAAAACACTACAAATATCAAAGAATTATCTATATAAAGCTCATCTTGGGGCTCAGAAAGATCACTATGGGAGATATTATCTTCTTATAAAATAAGGAACAATTATATTGGGTCACCTTCGAGGTCGCCACCCAAATATAACATTGGTTAGGCTTCCATTTTATCACCGACACACTTCACAATATTTTTTCCCTTCCACAAGACTATGTCTAAAGTTCAAATAAATAATAGTCGAAAGGTTCCATAGTAATGGAACAACCCTCCTTGTATGTGTTTACATTGTACAACTCTTCATTATTACACAATCACACAATTGCTAATTACTTTTAACTTTTACATATTATTCTTATTTTCAAGAAGCATTGTTTTATTTATTAAACAGGAAAATTGCACTTCTATAAAGGGGGAATTCTAAGACATTTGCACAAAACAAAATCCTTGCTTTGTCTTTACTTCCTAGTGCCTTTGTTTTTTAGTTTGACACTTTGATTTTTCATCTTCAAAAGAGGTTAAAAAATATTATTTAATGGAAAAGGAAAAATAAAAAAGCATTATTGAGAACTAGAAGAAAATATAACTTGTGATTGAAGCCTTGGGATACATGGAAGGAGAAAGAACATCCTCCATGACCTTCGCCCAAATCCCTTATCATTATAGATTCTAGTGGAACTAATCCTTCACTAAAAATACTTTCGTTTACGCTTGTTCTTTCATATTTAACACTTGTCAGTATTATTATGTATAAAATGGTTTAAGGTAAGATTATGAATAAAGGGTTCACTAAAACCTAATCAAATTACGTATATGCCAAGAAAAAATAACTAATCATAAAAATATTTAGGAGAATCTCTAAAATATATTCTCAAGTAGAGAAATCATTCATTAGCATTAACTCCTCTCGAACTAGGAGTAAACCTCATCTATTGAGGTGTCTATGCATTGTTAGGTCAAGCATTCAGTCGATCTAATCCTTGGAACACCTTTACCTAATGGGACAATATATTGTTGATATCCCTTGAAAAATGAGGAAATCAAGCACTATATTCAAGAGATTCTACAAAAGGGTTACATTCAACCCAATACCTCACCCTATGAAAGCCTATTCATACTTGTGCAAAAGAAAAATGAGACTTGGTGACTTTGTATTGATTGCATAGCTCTAATAAAGTAATAGTTAGGATTTAGTACCCAATTCCATGAATTGGTGACCTTATCAACCAACTGAAAGGAGCCAAGTACTATAACAAGATTGATATGAATTCTAGCTACCACCAAGCCCCAATAGAATCAATTAATGTAGACAACAATACTTTAAAGTCTAAAGAAGGTCTTTTCAAGTGGTGGGCCATTCCCTTTGGTTTGACGCATTCCCTAGCAACTTTCATAATAATGATGGATGTCATCTTGTTTCCTATCACCAATTCCTTTGTGGTTTTATATCTATATGGAATCCTCATCTTACAGAAGAGTTGGGAACAACACTTGTAGCAAATTCAACATGTCCTCTACATTCTATAGCAACATAAGCTATATGCTAACTTAGAAAAGTTCTCCTTCAATATGAAAAGGTTCTAATACCTTAATGGATACATTATCGATGACCATGGTTTCCATGTGGATACATCCAAGATCCATGTCATTTGTGAATAGCTATCCTTGACACCACTAACTAATATTTGGAGCTTCTTGGTCCTTGCTAAATTCTATCAAAGATTCATGATTATCCCATAATGTATTTCCCCTCAACCAATTGACCAAGGGTGGTTGTAAAGCAAAATTTGGATGGTCCAAGTAAAAAATGAAAGCATTTTACCATATTAAATATCAGTCATGCTCAACTTCGGTACTTTCCTTACCCAATATGCAATAACCTTTTGAGATTCATACATATGCTTCAGACTACGGTATGGGTGTCATCCTCACTCGACATGGTCATCTGATGACCTATAATAGTGAGAATCTTTTATATTCCATATGTAAGTACCTCATCTATGACAAAGATATGTATTTCGTTGTACAAGATCATCTCCAATGGAAGCATTACATTATAGTAATGGATACATTCATCCATATAGAACACAAGCCTCCATAGTTCATGCAGACATAAGGAAAATTATAAAATGACTACCATCAAAAGTGGTCCACATACTTGCAGTAGTTTCACCTCAACATTAAATATAAGAAAGGGAGCACCAATCGCATCAATAAATTCCTTAGTTGAACTCTAGTTGCAGCAATAATCACAATGCTTGACTCTTGCGAGCATGATACCTTTGAGTTGTCCCAACTTTATGATAAAAATATAGACTTTTCTACGGCCTACTAGGTTTTGGGAGCAAGAAAGGTTGTTCCAAATCTCATCTGCAGGATGGATTGTTATGCCATTAAGGTCATTTCTATGTTCCTTCAGGCTAGCGTGTGAAGTTAATTTAGGAATCCAACTATACTCACATGGAAAGACACTTCACCATGGAAAAGATAGTAGCAATACTATATAATTATTTCTATTGTCCAAATATATGAAAGGATGTTAGTAAGTATATCATATCTTGCACTTCCTACTCCATTACCAAGCCATCCATTATAAAACAAGAAGTACACATCCCTCTTCCTACTCCCAACAGGACCTGGGAATCCATCCCGATGGAATACATGTGAAGTATTCCTTCAACTAAGCATGCAAACAATTATGTATTCATGGTTTTTTATCGATTCTCTAAGATAGTGATTCTTACAACATGCAAGAAGAGTATCATAGCCAAAACCATTGTCATTTTCTTCTTTGAGAGTGTATGGGTACTTTTTTGGCATCCCTTAAACCGCCATATTATATTGCTACAATAGGTTCTTAATCATATTTTTTTCAATCCTCTTGTCACTGTTAGACACCAAGCTCATCAAATCTTATTCCTTCAACCACCAAACTAATGGACATATAAATGTCGTCGACAGAATGATTGTGCACATCTTTTGCATGTACAACTCCAAGCATCAACAGACATGGGATGATATCCTCATGTATGTTTAACATATATACATCTAATTCATCCATAGCTCGACTAGAAACAACCCTTTTTTAGGTGGTCCTGGTATTTCAACCATTGGGTCCCATTGATATAATTTTCCCCCTTGTGCCGACATAGGTAGAATCATCCCATTCCCAATATGAGGCTGGAAAATACACCAAATTCATTGAATGGATTTAACACATCCACTAATAGGTCCTTGATATTTAACAAAAATATAATGCTAACTACAAATAGTTCCATGATAAACACCATATTCCACACAAGGCTCAAGTGGGAGAAGGTTTGCAAGTTTAATTTCAGGAAGATCACCTTACAATACCCCATAGTAAGTTGAATCATGACTTTTCTATGAGCCTTTACTATCACCAAGGATGTGTGAAACAATGATTTTGAACTAAGTATGCCCCCATTCTTTGTCTTCTACCCAATATTTAATGTGGGCCTGCTTTATCCATATGTTCCAAGACTATTAGACATGTCGTAGGTGGAAGAGAACGTGGGAACTACATAATTAAACTTAAATACATGGAAAAACCCACCATTAATAGTCTCATGGACACATTTTTTAAGGTAACTCACTAATATAACCCCCAATTCTAGCAGGTTGTCAAAGCAAGGCAACTACTACACCAAGGAGCATGTCTCACCAAGCATCAAGTTCAGCAGCACTTTCCCATTTGATGGGGGTACTCAAATGCAATGGAGACCATTGCTTCATAAGGGGGGAGGACTAATTTAGTCATATATCAATTTCCACCCACCTATTCCACTAGCTCAAAACACAGTTTTCCATCACTACTACATTTGGGTGGAAAATCAAATAATGAATTCTGACAATAGAGATAAAATTAGAAATATTGTTGGATTTTACTTTTTTTTTAACTACTAGGCATTCGTTGAATACCCAATTCCCATGATGTTTCATCAAATAATTGACTATAACTTAGATATTATATGAAAATATACTGTGCTACATATCCAACGTATTTGTAGGTGAAATATTAATGGTGTTCGATTAATGGTGTGTGATTAATGGCGTACAAAATATTAATGGCATTTGACATTGTTTCTATACAAACATATTTTATTTTCTTGAGTGCATTACAAATAGTTATACTGCATGTTAATTTTTGAAGATACTCAATATCAATGCAAGTTTGGTAAAGAAGAATGTCAGAAGTTGCATTGGATGCAAGGGTTGTTGATGGAAAATATTATTTCCCTTGTAATAGATGCAGGGTATATAATAGGAGGAGACTTTTAATAAAAACAACTAAAAAGAATTATGTGGTGCATGGACAATTTGATGGAGGGAATAAATATTGTCCCATGCTAAGTTATTGTTGGCTATCGTGGGCAGACCCGAGTTTACTGTATTTAACCAACAACACCCCTAGCTCACTGGCCCTTTCGGTGATAGACCGCGAAGTGGCCTGAAGTCTCACCCGAAGTGATTCTAATGGGTTGGACAAGGAATCAAGCATCTTGGACCAGGTTCCATGGCATCCTACTTGCAACTCGCAGCTCTGCTAGCCGTGAGGCCCCTTTCTCTGCGCGTCGCGCGACCCCTCTGCTCGCATCGCGCGATCTCCTAATCTCGCAGCTCTTCTGACCGCGAGATCTCTCTCTTCCTGTTGTGCGGTCCCTTTCCGCGTCGCGCAACTTCCACTGAATCACGATGACCCCAGCCTTATTGCCTCGCCGCACACCAGGCGACACGTAACTTCCTCCCCAACGCTAAGTCCTTAACCTACGGTATCGTGCACCGCAGCTCCTCTGCCAGTGCAGTATCACCTCCCTGTGATATCCTACTCCCGCGGCTCAGCGCACTTAGCGTTGTTCGTGTTGACTCGCAAGACTCAACATACCAGACTGTTTAACACTACGGCTAGTGACTGTTTCAAGCAAAGTGTAAATGAACCCGCATACAACATGCCAAAGACTTCAACTTGAGTTTATCCTTCTATATTATGCGAACTGAATAACACATACATACATTAAGTTGTAAACAAGGCTCATATAATAAGTAACAGATGCAACAAATAAGCACAACACATGAATCAATCGCATAACACCCGATTTTAACGTGGTTCACCTCCAGGATGGAAGTTACGTCCACAGAACTGTGTTTCTATTATAGCTCAGGGGAAGATAAACACAATTCTGCTGTACCACATATGCAGCTTGAGATCTTCTGTCTTAGATCTCTCTTTTCTATCTCTATATTGTTTCTCTTACAATATACTCTTCCCTCTCTGTCAATCCCTGCGGATTGTTACAATACAAAATAACAATAAGCTAATAGACTACTGATGATCTGACTAGCTGGATGGCCTAAAATTCCCGAAATGCCAACCTTTTACAATACAAAATACATCCCTTTATAGGCGGCCTGAAGGTCTCGCCATTACAACACTGTGGGCCTGTCCCAACATTAACCCAAACCCTAACTAGTGACAGTCGGCGTATCTGTACTTTGAGGTAGCCGCTATCCGTCACACCACAGCTCTCTGCAGTCTTCCATGCTTCCCGACACTGACCATGGGTACTATGCACCGCTTCCCTTCACCACAGCTTCCTACAGTATTCCATGCTTCCCAGCGCCGACCATGGGTACTGGCGCTGCTTCCTTTTCTATCCTTGGTCTTCAATACCTCAGCCTCGTTGCTCCTTTTCCCTTATGAGGGTAGCTAAACCCTCCTGTCTTCTGGCGCTTCCTTCAATGCAGTGGGTGAGCTCTCTCTTCTCGGCCGCTCAGGTACCGTCTTCTTCCTTGACTTCTTTGTCTTCTACATCATGGTTTTCGGCTCTGATCTGTAGCTAGAAACCTACTACAGTGTCGTAGCTCTGCCTCTTGTATCTCTGCCAAAAATGTCTATCCGTCAAAATAGCAGCTTCTTCTGTAGCTGCGGGACCCTACTCCAACAGTCCCCTAACACTTACTTGTGGCTCATCCCCGAGCCACTACCAGTGGGCTTCTCCTGTTGTAGTTTCTCCTTGGCTTCCTGCGAAGTATGTTGCAACTTGTCTCGAAGTCCTGCGACTTCGTCCTGCATCGCTGCGACACACTCTCGTGCCAAGTCGAGCAAAGCTTAACTAAAACTGGCGTCTTCTATTAACTTAGTTCGTAGGTCTCTCTTACCTTTCCTTATTGTTATGCTCACAGTCTTGCCACTGCAAGACCTGCTGTCGCTGTGCCTACCATAAGGATTCAAATCCCTGGTATCATGAGAACTCCTCTCTATCTGGGTTAGAGCTCGTGCTATAAGGAAGATATAAATCTGTATCTTCCAGGCTTCTCAAAACATGCCGCTCGGCCTGGAGCCTTCTATGTGAAAGAGATACAAACCATGAATTCCATTCCGAGAACAAGCCTTTGTCTGCATGCTGGAATTCTACCATTTGCTGGGTTTGCTGTCCTCTTCCACTTTCCTTCTTAGCAAGTCGCTCCAGGTATTCATGCTGCCTTTGATCGCCAGATTTTCGCTTCTTTGCCTCAGCAATATCTTGTTCTTCTCTTAGTTAATCAGATAGGTCAGCGGCCTTCTCCCGTTGCCGTCTTTTCTTCATTTTTACTTTCTTCCTCACGGGAGATTTCTTCTCGTCATTCTTCGGCTCTGCTTTCTTATCTTCAGTGATCGGCTCATCTTTCTTCTTCATTTTAGCAGAGATTTTGTTGACATCTTCTACATCTTGCACTTGATTCCTCATCCTTGGAAATTGTCTTACCTGTGATATTCCTAATTTCACAACCCTGGGAGGCGTCGTCATAGCGGACATACGGCCACCTGGGTCGAAATGTCTCAACATGTCTTCTAAAGGTTCCTCCTCGGACAGAACCCACTCAACTTAAAATGCTGGACGTGCAATGGCTTCAAACTCTGGGAATCACAACACTCTATAACGGGGTGAACTCTGCACAAGAAACTCTTAACAGCTTACTCTATAGCTCTCGGGTTTTTGCAAATGTAACCCTCTCGAATGAACAATTTATGCTTTTATGTCGAAGGTAACAATCCCGGACACAATGGTCATCTAGACTGAACCCGTCGGTCGTAATGATTACATGGACAAGACCACACCCATCATCCGATCCTCAATAAATGCTGAAATCCGATCACATTTCCCTTGAAGCGTGTGTGTACAGGCACCGGTCTCGTCGAAGATTTGCCAAATCTGGAAACTAAATTATGCTGCTACCAAATCTATGGTAAGGTGTACCGATCATTTCCTCATTAATTTCCTGTCAGAAGGCAACTTGACTGGCCCTCTATCAGTTGCAAAACTGGGTACGTGGCACGGGGAAACATCGCTTTGCTGCACTGCAACACCGCATCACCTGCGCAAACAAACAAGCGTTTTTTTTCCCCCGCAAGCCACTGATAACTTGCGCAAAATGAACCGACCTTATGCGATTCCTCATACTTGTAATACCTGCCGGTGTAGACTAGTTCCCGGTGCGATGCCTCCTTTCAACTACACTGGACATCTACACCACCATAAGCTGGCTAAGCTAGGGCTGAGAGGTGGGGTGGCTATCACTATTGAGCTTAAGCCTACTGCCATTAATCAATGTGGGAAGAAGCTCCCCATTCAGCTAGCTGAGCTGAATGGCACCTCCCTCTGTAACTTGCTGTATCTGATATGGCCCCAGCCAATGCGTCTTGAACTTCCCTGGAAACTTAATGAATTTACTGTCATAGAGGAGTACTAGGTCTCCGATCTGGAAAGTCTTACTCTTAATGTGTCTGTCATGCCAAGATTTTTCTCGTGCCTTCTGTACTTTCTGATGGAATCTGGCGATGAATCTGTCTTCCTCTAAGGTAAGCAGCTGTGCTAGCCTTTCCTCCACTGTGTCTGTATCAATCATCCCGGTGATCTGATCGATTCTTAAACTGGGAAGAATATAGTCCATAGGCATAACAGCCTCCTGTCCATACACCAAGCTGAAAGGTGTGTGTCCTATAAGTTTCTTGCATGTGGTCCTATACGCCCATAATACAGCATTAACTCTGAGGTCCCAATCATTCCTTTAGCTGTTGCAAATCTTAGTAAGAGCGTTTTCTAAAATCTTATTAAAGGCCTCCACCGTACCATTAGCCTGTGGGTGGTAGGGAGTGCTCTTATGGTGCTGAATCTGGAATTCTTCTGTCAAGGCCTCAATGGTGCGATTCAAGAATTGTTTGCCTTGGTCGCTCATCAAAATTACGGGGCAGCCAAATCTACTGATGATGTTCTCAAAAAGGAACTGTGCGGCTGTAGTAGCATCACAATTTCTTACTGCTTTGGCCTCCACCCATCTGGTGAGGTACTCTGTCCGGGTGATAATATATCTCACGCTAGTGCGCTTTCCTGGTGGGTTGATAGGACCCACAAAGTCTATAGCCCACTTGTAAAATGCGCACAGCGTAACCTACGGTCGCAGCGGCATTTCATCGCGTCACGAGGGTTTTCCTACCCTCTGGCAGATATCGCAATATCTGCAAAAGTCCTTGGTGTCCTTATGTAACGTAGGCCACCATAATCCTGCCTCTAAGATTTTCTGCGCAGTCGGCTTTCCTGCGAAATGACCTCCTGTAGTTCCTGAATGTGCCTCTCTGATAATAATGTATTTTTCATGCGGCATCACACATCTGCGCAAAACTTCATCCGGTCCTAACTTGTATAGGTGTCCTGCGATCAGGGTGAAGTCTGCTGCTTTAACAACCAACTGCTTCTTTTGCTTCTTAGTGAACTCATCAGGCGCTAATCCTGTAACTTGAGAAAGTGAATAATATCAGCATAGTAGTCGTCTGCGATCTGGATAGAAAACAACTGCACATCTGGAAAATTGTCCTCTAGGTTACTTGGCTCTTCTCCTGAGTCTATCTGCGATAGATGATCAGGTCCAGCATTCAATCTTCCTAGTTTGACAATGATTTCAAAATTATACTCCTGAAAGAGGAGTAACCATCTGCAGATTCTCCCCCCTAACACTGGCTTATTGACTAGATACTTCAATGCGGAATGGTCAGTAAACATCTTGAACGAGGCACCCAATAGGTAGTGCTTGAACTTCTGCAGCACATACACCATAGCTAAGCCTTCTCTTTCTATCGTGGTGTAGTTCTTTTCTGCTGTCGATAGCTTTCTACTGGAGTATGCGATAGGATGATCAATATCCCCTTCTCCTGGTTGCGTTAAGACAACCCCTAGTGCGATGCCAGATGCATCCACATGTACATGAAATGGCTTAGTCTAGTCTGGAAATACTAGGATGGGCGCTATAACCATCTTTTCTTTAAGTGTGTCTAGACTCTGCTGACATTCCTCATTCCATAGGAATTTTACATCTTTCTTTAGTAATTTATCCATTGGTGCTGTAATCTTTGCGTAGCCCTTGATGAACTTTATGTTATACCCAGTATGACCAAGTACTGTCCTCAGTTACTTGACTGAGTTGGGTGCTGGAAGATTTACAATGATGGTAATCTTTGCAGGATCTACCATCAAGCCTTGTCTGCACACAATATGACCCAACAAAATACCAAATGGTGCACAAAATATACATTTCTTCAAGTTTAGAGAAATCTAGTACTGCCTACATTTCTCTAACATCAGTATTAGATCTCCTATGTGCTTGTCAATTAGTCCAAATACAGTCCAATCATCAAAATATACTTCTAGAAACTTATGGATGTATTCTTTAAATACAGCAACTACTACTCTAGAAAATATAGCTGGTGCATTCTTAAGACCAAAGGGCATTACCGTATACTGGAACGAGCCCCATTCTATTGCAAAGGTGGTCTTGGATCGATCTTCTGGATGTATTCTGATCTAATGGTAGCCTGAGAAGCCATCAGTGAAGGAGTCGACCTCCTGTCCTCCCACATTGTCTAATACCTCATCAGTGAACAGTGTCGAAAATGGATCGTGAAGCGATGCATCATTGAGCTTGCGCAGATAGACACAGATCCTGATGTCTCCTTTGGTTTTCTTCTCCTGTACGACCATGGGGCTAACCCATTCGCTTTCTTCTACCGGCTCAATGATTCCTGCTGCTATCATCTTATCGATCTCATCCTTTACTTTTTCTTTGTAGCGCAGATTTAGTCTATATGGACGCTGTTTCACTGGTCTAGCATCCTCCTTCAATGGTATTCTCATGACTCCCAGGTCTCTGACTATTCCCTTCATCTCTGTGAACTTGGTGGGAAATAGGTCCTGATAGTCATGTAACAAGTCTGCAATCTGTCCGACTGTTTCATCGTTCCAATACTCTCCAATAGAGGCAAACTTAGGTTCTGTGTCTGTGCCAATATTGATTTTTTTTTATCTTGATGGGCTCTGTAATTGCTGGAGTTTCTAACTATGGTCCCTCAACATCGTGAGTACCCTCCGACTTCGGGATGTTGGTGTCGTGAGGATCCTCATCCTCCGCCTCTGGTTCATATGAAAAATTATAACACTCTAACACCTCTTTTAGCTGGATAGCCCACTCATGTTGAGCTGACACTGATATGGTACAATCCTCAAATATCTTACTATTTATTACTTGTAGGGCCTGATCAACACTTGGATACTCATATTCGAAAGCAAAGGTGAGTAGGAAGCTATCTACCATAAGGGGCCATGTTGTTGTTCCTTTGAGTAGTTCAGTCTCTGCATACCAGTTCCTTGGGACTGTATCCAAAGTATGAATGAATCGGTGAACCCATTCATCCTTGGGAATGTCCGACCAATTCTATTCACATGTCTGAATGTGTGTCCTGGGGTCACTCTCTCCTGTGTATTTCTGCTGGACGTACTCTCTGTCAACAGAAAATCTGATCACCATGAATCTCTTAATATCATCCCATGATGCGATACTCTCTTTATGTGCATACCACCATCTTGCAGGTGTGGATCGTACTGCAAGGTCCATAGCTGTGGTCCTCTACTCGTGAGGAATATGTTGTTCAAACTGCTTGAGAAGGTCCTGGATATCTGTTAGAACCTGAAAGGATGGAATATCATTGATCTCTGCGCCAATCCATCGCAGTGACTTAGTTAAGTACGCGCATCTGCGCGCTGAGACTTCGTGAAGTCTGTTCTGCCAGTTCTCTAGACCAACATCTGAATCTAATGTGCATGAGCTGTCACATTGCCAACTAATATTCCCTTCTGCGGTTGGATTGATGTAGTTGCTCTGGTTTGTGATCATCTAATAGAGGCTCTCCATGTTACGTGCCTCCTCCTCTACTCGAATAGGTTCAATATATCTAGGACCCTAAAAGGGATCCAATGGTGCGATGACCCGGATCTGCGCGTCCTCAAAGGTCATTTGTCTTCTCTTTAGGTCGATAATGACCCTGTTACTGATCACCCAATCAATGCCTAGCAATGCTGGATAGGGTCTACTATCGCCAATGATTTCTATAACTTCAAATTCTGCAAAGCTGCGAACTCCGTCAATGTCAACTGGCACTTGCGCTAATCGACCCAGAGGTGATACATGCTACTAATTAGATAATCTCAAATGGATAGGCGATCTGATTAACTTAGGGCTACCCATATGTTCCCATGTCTGCTTAGTCAGAACATTTACATCTGATCCCAAATCTAGGATCACCTCATCCATTTCAAATTCTCCAACCTGCGTTGTGAGTCGTATCTCTCTTCCTGTTCTTGTATGTCCTGTAATATTATGAATAGCACACTGTGTACTGCTCACGAAAGAGGATGGCTGAGACTGATCTATAATGCGCTGAAGTTCTGTGATAGCTTGCTCATTTCTTACAAGTTTTAGACAACTCCACAGGAAGGAATGTATACTTCCTGTCATCTCATCCTCATCGCCTCTTCCCGATGTGGTAGCCTGCGATGTCTGTACAAGGCTATCGCCACAAGGTGCTTGCTGCAGTACGCCCCTAGATGGTGTTACCTATGATCCTGATTGCGTAGGTTCATCAAATAAATCCTTAGCTTCTTGAAATGTATGTTTGTTCTTCTGCAGATCGAGTGGTGTTTCTTTATTAGGAGCTCTGCGCACCCACTCCTGACCTATATTCTTTTTCGTCTCCTGCGATGTCCCACTGGTAGAAACACCGCTACGAGTCACAATATTGACTCTTGGTTCTGGCTCTTCCTGCTCAGCAGCAATAAGCTGGATGTTCTAGTGTGCTATTGGCTTAGGTTCCCTGATCTTAGCTATCAAGGTAGGACACTCCTCTATAGTATGATCATAAGATTTGCAGTAGTTACAAGTGGCAGTGGGGCTCTGACAGTCCCTAGCATAGTGTCCTACAACTCCGCAGTTGTAACAAGTAACTGGTCTGCGACCACGGCCAAAACCTTCTCCTCTGCCGAAGCCTTCTCCTCGTGCAAAGCCTCCTCCTCGGCCTCGTCCTCTGAATCCTCCTCCACGGCCTCCATAAGCCGAATCATGCTGTGGTCCTGCTGCTGGACCCTGTGTCTCTGAATGGACTCTGTACAAGTCTTGCTTTGCTCCAACCATGAGATCATAGGCTCTGTAGTCGTGTTCATCATGGCCTACAGACTTGCAAAAGACGCAATGTAAGTTCTTAGGTGTCTGCACGTACTTCTAAAGTAGTGGGCACTGGTGAGGTAGATGTCCTCGTGTTTTGCATATTTCACACCACGGTCCGTGGGTTTGTGGTAAGGGGTTAGGAGCCCCTGTTGCTATATATTCTACAAAGACCAAACAATTGTCTTTACTATGGCCTTGTACTTTACATTTTACGCACCATATGTCTTGTGCAACCTCTTTCCCTTTCTTAAGTTCATGCAACTATAATGTGAGATAAGCCAACTGGTTTTGTAAAGTTGCCATGCCTGTACTGCTCTCAACTAGAGGTGAAGCCTATAGTTTCATCGCCATCTCCAACGCGTCATCCTGCATCTGGAGTTTCTGCTGCATTAACGGCAATCTAATGTGAGGGAGCAGCACTGCAATAAACCATTCCTTATGCTGCTTCGGTGCGAACTCGAAACTGACTTGGTCGATAAGGGCTTTGAATTTCTGATCAAAGTCCCACACCGACTCTGTAGGTAACTGCTTGATGTCTTTGAGTTCTGTAATACACTGTGGCTCAGACTTAGGTTTCTTAAACTCTTTAATCATGGCGGTCTTGACCTGAAAAGTGTCCTGGGTACTGTGGTATACTTTATATACCATGTTAATGCTCGATCTCTTAGTGTGGTGACCAACTGTACAAGTTTAAGGTTATCGTCATTGATTACTTTAATGGTCCACATGGCTTCACATAGAAACCAATGCTGCTCTGGGTCTTCTGCCCCTGTTCCCTTAAATATAGGTAGCTTCATATCATCCCCCATTCTATTTCTACGTGGTGGATGTTGATTTACTGTGTTACTACCACTTAGCGGTATAGGTGGAGGTGATGTAGCGGTGGTAGGTATTGTCTGTGAGCTACTAGATGGGGTTCCTACGGGATTGTTCTGAGTCCCGGTCTGTTTCTGTGGGGTGTAAGGGTGGTAAGGGATACCCCCCTCTGTTCCTTCTGTGGTACTATGACTCTGTTGTCTAGCACTATCTGAACTGTCTTCAAATATTGGAGATCTGAAATCTACTTTATACTTCTTTCCACTACGTGTTCGTCCAATGTCATCAAAATCACTTTCAAACTCTTGTGACATTACTATTTCTACTTATTCATCTGAAACTAGATCCATTGTTCCTTTTTCATGTAATAGCATCTTAATGGACAAGTTTAAAGATCTTAGGTACTTACCACGATATCCTTTGAAGAAGTAACTCTCAGCCTCACTGAAGCTTTTCCTTTGGTCAACTGCAAACTCTGTGACGAAGCTTTCTAGCACACTCACAAGCTAGAAGTCCACTACCCTCGTGAGAGGATTATCTAGGTTCTTCACGGTCTGAATCAGCTCCGATGTCCAGACAATGTCTCTTTTCTTTTTGAATATGCATGTATCACTTAACTTTGATAACCAGTCGTAAAGCTCGTTCCCAAAGGTCGCAAAAAATATTGCATGGATGTCTGTAATAATATGTTTTTGTAACCAGGCCTATGTGTTCAGCTTAGGACTCCTGTTCTCTCGTTCAGCAAACTCTTTCTGGTTAGACCAAACCCACTCATTGAGTTCGTCTCTAGTAGGGAGCCACCAGAACATCAGTGCTCTGTTTGTTCAAAGCCGGCAACGGAACCATTTGTTGGCTATCGTGGGCAGACCCGGGTTTACTGTATTTAACCAACAACACCCCTAGCTCACTGCCCCTTTCGGCGACAGACCGCGAAGTGGCCTGAAGTCTCACCCGAAGTGATTCTAATGGGTTGGCCAAGGACTCAAGCGTCTTGGACCAGGTTCTGTGGCATCCTACTTGCGACTCGTGGCTCTGCTAGCCGCGAGGCCCCTTTCTCTGTGCGTCGCACGATCTCCTAATCTCGTAGCTCTTCTGACCGCGATATCTCTCTCTTCCTGTTGCACGGTCCCTTTCCGCGTCGTGCAACTTCCACTGACTCACAATGACCCCACCTTATCGCCTCGCCGCACACCAGGTGACACGTAATTTCCTCCCCAACGCTAAGTCCTTAACCTATGGTATCGCGCACCGCAGCTCCTTTGCCGGTGCAGTATCGCCTCCCTGCGATATCCTACTCCCACGTCTCAGCGCACTTAGCGTTGTTCGTGTCGACTCGCAGGACTCAACATACCAAACTGTTTAACACTGCGGCTAGTGACTGTTTCAAGAAAAGCGTAAATGAACCCGCATACAACATGCCAAAGACTTCAACTTGAGTTTATCCTTCTATATTATGCGAACTGAATAACACATACATACATTAAGTTGTAAACAAGGCTCATATAATAACTAACAGATGCAACAAATAAGCACAACACATGAATCAATCGCATAACACCCGATTTTAACGTGGTTCACCTCCAGGATGGAAGTTACGTCCACAGAACTGTGTTTCTATTATAGCTCAGGGGAAGATAAACACAGTTCTGCTACACCGCAAATGCAGCTTGAGATATTCTCTCTTAGATCTCTCTTTTCTATCTCTATATTGTTTCTCTTACAATATACTCTTCCCTCTCTGTCAATCCCTGCGGATTGTTACAATACAAAATAACAGTAAGCTAACAGACTACTGATGATCTAACTAGCTGGATGGCCTAAAATGCCCAAAATGCCAACCTTTTACAATACAAAATACATCCCTTTATAGGCGGCCCGAAGGTCTCGCCATTACAACACTGTGGGCCTGTCCCAACAATAACCCAAACCCTAACTAGTGACAGTCAGCGTATCTGTACTTTGAGGTAGCCGCTATCCGTCACACCATAGCTCTCTGCAGTCTTCCATGCTTCCCGGCGCTGAACATGGGTACTATGCACCGCTTCCCTTCACCACAGATTCCTACAGTCTTCCATGCTTCCCAACGCTGACCATGGGTACTGGCGCTGCTTCCTTTTCTGTCCTTTGTCTTCAATACCTTGGCCTCGTTGCTCCTTTTCCTTTATGAGGGTAGTTGAACCCTCATGTCTTCCGCTACTGCCTTCAATGCAGTGGGTGAGCTCTCTCTTCTCGGCCGCTCAGGTACTGTCGTCTTCCTTGACTTTTCTATCTTCTACATCATGGTTTCCGGCTCTGATCTGTAGCTAGAAACCTGCTACAGTGTCATAGCTCTGCCTCTTGTATCTGCGCCAAAACTATCTATCCGTCAAAATAGCAGCTTCTTCTGTAGCTGCAGGACCCTACTCCAACAGTTATTCATTAAATATTTTTTTATTTGGATTTTTTTTGTAAATATTTATATGTTAAATGTAGAATAAAAGTAACATATTATTTTTTCCTTAGGGTATAATAGTGGAGATACATGCATGAAAACAAGATTATTTTTAGTATTAGTGAAAATTCCCCTCCACCTTCCCCAAACTCACAAGGATATTACTGGGGCCCCATTCACACTAGTTCATGCGCAATATCAATTGCTTGTGCCACTTTCCTCATTAATGGCCTCCACTTGGTTGATATGTCAACACATGAATCCACATATGCTCAAAGGTAGTTCATTGAATACCATACCCTAGACTCTAGACCAAGCTTTCTACTTCCTAATTAATGTGATAATCTCTTTATAGTAAGTCATGTAGGGATATCATGTGCCCCTATTATGAATATAATATGTGACTATATATATGGTAACCACTTTAAAATTAAGGAGCACATGAGGCTCCACAATGAACCCCCCCAACCTGACTACCCCCTATGTGTCGTTAGGTATATGTACACCATCATCATCAATGTTGATTCCTAATCAAATAATTTCCCATACAATAATTTACCCATCATTAATATGTGCATATTTATTTACACTGGATGGGGGAAAAGAGCATCCAAGTACAATTTCATGTGGGCTATGCACTAGGGAACAATAACTCTATTTTATCTATTGAGATAGTCCATATTTCTTGTTTTCCCTATCCCTATAGTGGTACTTCTTAATTTGGTTAGCGTCATCATGATTCCTTGTAGAGTATACTTTGTGTTGAGTTCTTGTCCATACAAATTTAACCCTCTAAAAAAGTACATTCCTTACACTGGAAACTATAGCTATTATGCATGACCTAAAAGTACCCATTCAAATTCCACATTTATATGATATTGTCTAGGAGTTGTAGGCTCAATCACATCAATGGAATTTAAAATACCTTCACTAGACCACATTAGGGCATTATTCCATATGAAAAAAAATACCTTTAGGTAGGTTTCTTTAGGGTATCAAGCACTCACTTTATCTATTTCCATACTATCTAGCTTGCATATTAGAATTTCCATATTCTTATAACTATATGGACTCTAGTTTCAACAAATACATAGGAACATGACTACTCAAACCTTATCCACATAGGATTGTGTGGGTATTATTTCAATAGTTATGAAGTTGTATTGTGGACCCAAATGTAGAGGTCTTTTCTAGTTGAAAAACCCAAAAAAAATGAAAACTTGATGGATAAAAGGAAAGATCAAATAGTGTGAACTAATGTAATGGAGATGCAATCTAAAAAGGATAGTTGAAACTATTAGAATAAGAAAATAAATGTTTAGACATTATCATATTACTCCAAACTTGAATGTGCAAATTAAAAATCCACATTTTGGCCCATATAAGGGCATGTGAGGTGTATTTATCTCACTATTTCTACCATTGGATTTAGTTTTTTAAGCACCGTCATGCTGGGGAATTTGTTTTATGTGTGTAGTATAATATATTAGGATCCATTTTTTAGTAAATGCAAGTTGGGGCTTCTCCTTAGGTATACTCAATACCCTAGCATATAGTTACATACATTTGTTGTGAAAATAGTTAGTTTATATGTTTTCTCGCCATTTTTATTTATCATAAGTCCCCCCATCCAAGAAAGTTTCCTTACCAATTAAAGTTGCTTTCTTTCACTTACTATATGGAAATTCTCCTATTGACATGACTTTCCTAGGCTTAGCACACTTTTTATTTTGGCACCAATGTCATCCATCCCCACTATGATATAAGGGTTGAATGGCTTAGGGGGAATTGGGTTTAGGTATAATGATTAGGAGGATAGGGTCTATGATGTTAGGGGTTATATATTAAAGGGTTAGAGGTTAATGTTATATAGTTTAGGGGTGGTTTAGGGATTAGGGATCAAACGGATATATAATCTCTCAACCCCTAAATTAAGTGCGGTCTCTATTGACGTAAAAGTCATGGTCACCAAGTGAACTCATGAAAGAATATGAAATAATGAAGAAGGTAAAAGAAGAATAGGTTGTTTTTGTTGGTTGTGACTATATATCTCATAAAGTGTCACTCTTTCTACATTTGAAGAATAGTAACATTTTTTCTGATATTTTTTCAACATATTGATAAATTGCAAAAGCTTCAATTTCGATTGGTTTTATTTGTTTCTCACTCTCACCTAAGATGCCTACTCCATATATAATTCCAACTCCTATGTACCCCAAACCCTTGGAAAACCAATAACATGTCAACCCCTAGCCCTTTATCTGTTGACCCTTTAAAAACCACTATACCATTAAGTATCATTATCCTGTGACCCTTAATTACCCCTTAAACTCTAACCCATTACCCAGGTTGGACCATTAACGCATTAACCCATAATCCGTCAGCTCTCAACCCCTTATAAATTAAACTATGGTCTCCAAATCGGTGGAAATTACCATTCACTTAGATTTCATGGTCTCCAAGTAAAATCAAGAGAGAATATGGCATAATGATGGCCCGAGAAATAAGAATAGGTTTCTTTTGTTGGTTGTGACTATATATCTCATAAATTCTCTCTCTTTTTACATAGCAAGAAAAGTAACAGTTTTCTGATTTTTTTTAACTGATTCATAAACATCTTGATAAAATTGCACAAGCTTCATCATTGAATTGTTGTCTTTGGTTCTCCCTCTCACCTCAGTTGTTTTCTCCATATATAATACCAACTCCTATGTACCCCTAACCCTTAGATGACCAATAACATGTTTACCCTTAAGCCCTTAGCCCTTGATCCCTTGTGAACCCCTAAACCATTAAGTACCATTATCCTTTGACCCTTAATTACCCCTTAAACCTTAAACCCTTAACCTCTAAGCCCTAATCCCTTAGTCCTTGACCCCATATAAACCCCTAAACAATTAAGGGCATGTATCCTTGACCCTAATTACCCCTTATATATTTACTCAACCTTTAATCAAAACTTATCAATATAAGTAAACACAAACAACAAGAAAGTACACGATAGAATATATGGAATGTTCAATATGTTACATTGATTTTGTCTAGAATACACAATATGGGAGAATACAACAATTTTCAAATTTATTTATTTCCAACTAAATGAGAGGAGATCCAAATATCATGTGCAAGACCCAGCTTGTGGTTCTCATCTCGAACTAATATGCGAGGACATGAATCCTCAAATTCAAGTCCCATCTTGCAGATAGGATCAAACCTGTCAATGGATAAATGTTCCAACTCACAATATTATTCTTATAATATCCTAGTAACAATGACAAATTATTTCTTGACATTATTTCTCTATGTCATTGGGATCATAGTTCAATGGCCCTCAACACAACAATTTTCTGCTTCAAGATGTCTACCTCAAACTTCAGTAGCATTTTCCAACTGAGAGTTACAAAACCGTCCTCTCAAACTGTTTTCTTAATAGCATAAACTTTGTCCTTAGGTCTACAAATTTGTATTGGTCACTAACAGTATTCAAGTCTTTCAAAATAATTCATTATTAGTAGTAGGACACTTCAAACAAGGTTGAACCCTTGTATACCAAATCTTCCTTCATAAATTGTTCATGCATGAAAGCTTTCAAACTATTGGATCAGGGTTTGTTTTTGGCATTTTGGGTACCTATTTTGCATGTTTTGGTTGAAGGCTATGACAAAATGGTAAGAAGGGAAGTCAACTCTTGTAAGTGAGGCAAATATCGAGGAACAGTAAATGTTTTGAATAAGTCTATCCAAATGGTTTGTTAGTTAGTTAGGATTTTGGTCCACTTATGTAATAAGTTGAGTAGTGGGTGTGGGATGTAAATTGGTCCATTAGAGCCTATAAATATGTAGTGGGTTTGGATGTTAAATAGATATAGAGTGAGATAAATAGTGTGTAAGTAAATGTAATACTGGTTTTCAGGTTGAAATCTGAGTTGAATTGCAAGGTATGATTCGATCTGCAGGTTGTGTGCACAGATTTGATGTAACGAACGATTGAGGATATGTCTATAAGGTAAGTGCACAAACAAGAAGCACTCAAGCTGTGAATTTGATGAAAAATGAGTGCTTTTGTTGTTTTATCCCAATTTGGGTTTCCATTTTATAAGTTGTTGTTCTTTTGTGTGATGTGGTGTGTTCTTTCTTACTGCATCGATGAATGATTAATGTTAAGTAAATGAATGATAAGATGTGTCGTGGTTGAATACATGGTAATGGATCCAGTTTGTATCATAAATATGATTAGCCATTTCTATCATAACATGTGATATGTCGATCTATTGAAGTATGATATGTCGATGTATGGTCTATTGCTTGTCGATGCATTCTCTATTGAGATATCTGTTAGTATAAATCCCCTTCACCACTGCATAAACCTAATTTTTGCAGCTCCCATGGGTACTTTAGGTGAGCCTTCATCTTCTTTGTAGGTGTTAGTGGAAGGATACAACTCCTTTTGGGACAGTATCTTGTTGTTTGTTAGTATAAGTCAGTATGAACCTGGGTTAGTGTGAGTTTTTTCGAACAAATGGTTATGTTGCTAGGACCGGCAATCGGGATCATTGTGAAGGGGACATATTTGTTTACCCAACGATGCTTGAGATTCAAGATTGGATAGATCAAAAGGAAAGAGAATTTTCTCAGAAATAAAAATGATATCCACGATCGATTCCAGGAGAATGGATAGGAAGGTATATTTATTATAATATTCATGACATTTTCTTTAGCAAAATTCCTACTGTACTATATGAGTGGATAGCAAGATTAACCCTCCAGAAGAATAATTTCCAAGGAGGTGAGCCTAAGAGTTGGATGCCATAGATGATCTAGTGACTAAGGGGTGTCAACAATACAATATCAAAGGATATTGACTTCTGGATTGATAGAATCTTGGAGGGATATATTACTGAAATCGTTGTGGATACTATCAAATAATATAGAGAAGTAAAAAGGAAATTATTATGAGGACTAAGAGGTAGGTACTTGCATTATTTAAAATTGTGGATTAAGATGTTGGTGTGTGAAAAGGGAATTCTAAGGATGAACTATTATGAATAAAGTGATTGTAAGCGGGAGAATGGTTGTCGACCAGGAGAAATTCCGGGGAAGAATATATGGGATAAGCTGAAATGTTATGTGGAGGAGTAAGCAAGAACAATGAAGAGAGTGGTCACATGAGGAATGGGAATACGCTCATGTCGAACAAGAGGAGGAGGATTGCAAATAGAAGAGAGAGTTGCAGTGTGACTAGGAGGAGAGACTATGAATTATTACCACTGCTTGAAAAATAATTTTGTGAATAAGAGGAAGAATATCAACTTATTTCATAAGAAGAAGATCCATAACTACACTAGGCTTGTGGTTGTGATAGATCCATAACTACACTAGGCTTGTGTTTGTGATAGATCCATGACCTTGCGTACATCTATTGAAATTGAGGTAAAGCCCAATAATTCATCATAGTATTTTCCAACAAATAAAAGTAATAGTTAGAATAGTGGTTTGCATAACAAGGTTCCCTATAGTACACCTTCAAGTTCAAGTTTTTCAATACCCCAGAGCCTTATGATGGCTGAGGATGATATGAATTTCTCGATTTTTAATAAGACTAGATCGCACGATCCATAGAAACATTGGTTTGTGTGAATTTGTATGGGTTGTTCGACAAGTGTAGAATGAGGCCATTAAAAGGGCCTAGATGATCACAAATTTCAGAGGTCCCGCACTATATTAGTATATGAAGTTTTTGGATGTCTCTGTCAGAAATGCACAAAAGGAGTTAGCTGAGATTAAGGTGGTACTAACAACTGAATTCAAGAAACCTAATTCTGAGTCGTAGTGTGTTATGAATTTAAATGAGAAAAAGAAGTTGTTGACTGAGTCGGTGTGGGATTTTGATCAAAGATTCAAGATTTTGTTAGCTAGAGTGAACTTACAAATGTCTGACATACAACATAAATAATGGTTTTTAGCTACACTATTGCCACATATCTGAGTATTGTTAATGCAGTAGAATATTGTGTCCCAAACTAAAGCACTAGAACTCACTATGAAGTTGGAGGATTCGTTAATTGGAGAAACTGGTAATGGAATGACACATATCCAATCATAGTTAGCTAACCCGTCACTTTGGATTCATGATAGTAACAAAGGAAAAGAAGTTTGGGAAGATGTGTGGTGTACGTGTTACAAGTTAGGAGGTGATTATAAGGATTCATGCCCGGCTTTTATTGATTAACTTGCTTTTAGTGCATAGAATCCATTAAGAACACAACGAATTCTGTGCTGCAGAATCTATCAAACCTCAGGACATTGATAAGAGGAATGTTTATATCTGTAGAAAATAGTAAGTACACCTGCTAGTATTTATTGTAGGTTCTGTCAATCTATTGGACATGATGAAAAATATTGTAGGGATTACTCTAATAAAATACAATTGATACATATTTAATGAAGAACGATGAACAAGTTCCATCCAAAAGAGCCAATGTATAGTTTTCCTAGCCAAGGTAGGTCACACATTTAGAGGCCATGAAAGAGGAGATGGATTTGGTCGCAGAAGAGGTCAACCCATCTGCTATAATTGTGGTCAACGTGGACAATAAGCCAGAGAATGTACAAATCCTATGTCAACATGTTCATATTACAAAGTGTTGGATCATACTATCTAAGATTGTTTGTAGATTATTGCTAAGTGGCAAGTCAAAAACAATTCGAACCAAAACCAATTGAGCATTAACATCACATTATGTGCCAGTGTTTGATGAGGGACATGTCTATTAAATTCCATCATGCTTTGACCATTCTACCCCACAAAAGTCGGCAAAACCGGTAAGTTCTTTGAAATAATTCCTGAAAAGTGGTTTGGCGTTATTAAGGGATGACCATGCCATAGAAAAACTATCTATGCTAATAGAATATTCATATGCTCAAGTACAAGAGAACTATGTTAATCACATTAATAAAATATGGAATATTGGGCATGAGCTGCGTATGAATGCTTAGATTGGTTATTATGGTATGGATTTCATCATCTTGGATCTAGGATCGTATGTGAAAATTATTACCAAACAAATGTGAGAAAGGATGGGACAACCTAAATTAGTATGGTCTCCAATCTAGTTGTGACTCGCGAATCAATAAAAGGTCCTACTAGTGGGTCAATTTCCTAGAGTTCCTGTCAACATAGAAGGGCTTCGAACTTATGCATATTTTGACGTAATTGAAATTATCGATGATACTAATATGTACCGTGTTCTGTTGGGTATAAATAGGGAAATTGAAAACCAGACCATTGTCTATTTCAAGAAGCATAGCTTGTCATTTGAAGATGCAGAAATGAGAGTGGTTGCAACAATAGACCCATTACAAGGCCAAATATATGTTGAGCTAGTAAGAGGTGAGTATGATATAGAAAAATTAGACAACATATATAATATTTCATCTAATATGGAATACTATATCAATCCTACTATAGATGGTATACTGGGCTGGAGAAGTGTCATTTCTTGTTCCTCAGATTCAAGTGAAGAATTGGAAAACTAGTAGAATAGATTACATGAATCATCCATCAGGAATGTGCTAGAATTACAAAGTCCTTACGTTGGATTGGTATAGAGGTATTTTACTTACCTTCTTATGAAGGGATTCCTAATCTAAACATATTTCTAGGTTAATTTGAAAATAAGGTACCATAACAGAAGTGGTTATTGGATTTGGATGCTTCCCTGAAAGCTACTTCAGTGAGGTGGTGGGTTCTTCACAAGACACATATTACAGATTGGTCACAATGTAGAAAATTTCTTGAAATCCAGTTCGGTGAGGAAATTCCTCATGTTGGAGAGAAGTACAATGGACTTACAAGTCCTGTTGATCACATCAATCCATGTACCTCAACATGGATTAGGAAGCAAAAACAAGAATGGGTACATATTTTGATTCACACGTTGGATATGATTCTAAGGAATTGGTATATGTTGCTAGAAGTGCAACGTGGCACTGTCGACAGGGATGAACTTTCCAGAATTTTCAAGAACACTTTCATCTATGCTAATAAACGTGCGTACATTGATGCAACTCTATAAGTAATCAAGGACAAATTTTTTGAGGAAATATCAATACTTGTGTTAATCCTATCGCAGTGGACTACAATAGTTCCAAATCTTATGGACTACTATAATATTTTAGGAGAAACTAGAGATGACGATCCTCATGATATCCATATCCTAGAATCAAAAGGAAGTAGATCTATAGAGGGTCCAGGTCTATTCTCTAACAAGTGCTTGAAGCCAATAAAAATTAAGAAGGTAAACATTGGTTCTCCTGAAAATACAATTTTTTTTAATATTGGTGACTACTAGGATGATGAGACTATTGTGAATATTATAACCAACTTTCTGCATGATTTCCAAGACTTGTTCCCGATACAGTTTTATGAAATCAAAGGAATTATGGTTGACCTGGGAGAAATGAAGATTCCTTTGAACCCCGATGCCAAACTAGTTAAATAGTGACCATATTAGGTTAAATCCACGTTATAAAGAGAAGGTCAAAACATATATTGACAGAATGTTGGATGCCATAATTATTTAACCTATTGAAGAGTTTAAGTGGATTATTCCTATGGTTGTACAAGATAAGAATACGGGTGAACTATGTATTTATGTCGACCTTAGAAAATTGGATGATGCTGGCTTGCATGACCCATTTCCTACCCCTTTTATAGATGAAGTATTAGAGATCGTTGGTGGTCAGGAGGTTTATTGTTACTAAGGTTGCAGATGAGTATTATGCAGATATTATCCAATTTTTATATATAGGAATGTCGGCAGAAGGATATGATCAAGCACAAAAGAAACAGTTGGTTGTCAAGTCTGCAGATTTCCAGTTGAGAGTCAAGGAATTATATAAAATAGGTCCTGATGAAATCCTTTAGAACTATGTTCTAGAACATGAATGACCCTTTATTATCATTGAATCTCATGATGGTGTAGCAGGTGGTCACTATAGTGGATAAGAAATTTCCCAAAATATTGTACGAGATGGCATATGGTGGCCTACGTTGCATGTAGAATCAGCTGAATATTGCAGGAACAATGATGTATGTCAAATAACAGGGAAACCATCATGATGAGATGAGATGTCACTAATGCAACAGATAACATTGCGACCATTTGATAAATGGGTTATATATTTTGTGGTATCAATCAACCCACTTGGGAAGTGAGTTGGATCACCATATATCATTACTATGAAAATTTATTTGACTCAAAGGGTTGAGGCAGATCCTATGAAAGAATGCGCTGTTGCGATCATGGAGAGGTTCTTGTT
>LPNX010295248.1:30312-110050 GCA_001517045.1 Pseudotsuga menziesii | reverse complement strand
GGGGGGGGGGGGGGGGTATTGTGTTGCTCCCTATGGACTGGGCTCGTGGGATGCAGAGGTCTGGTATCCTATCCTTACAGCACATGCCTCATTTTTTCCGAACTGTGTAAGTGAATACATGTGTTAAAAAAATATTATTCTATTTCCATGGAGGTTGTCTTTAGCTAGATACCAAAAATTTCTAGACTTTGTGGATCTTATTACAACCATTACGGTGCTTCCTAAAGCCGGGTGTGACCCGACACCTTTCTTTGCTAAGAAGGATCAACAAGATTTTAGCTGCAAGAATGAAGGAGAAGTATGAATTGGATAGAGACAAGAGGGGATTTGTCATAGCCTCTATCACTAATTAGGTTGTTCAATTCACAACAAAGGTTTTCTCGATGATGTTACTAAGGAAAATGCGATTGAACCAATGCTCTGCAGGAATGATTGTTGTAGCAAAGAAATCTGTTGTAGGGTTCCAGTTTAACTGGGCCACAATTTTACTAAATAAATTGTTAGTGAATTCTCTAAATGCAGAGGATAAAGGTAATCCATTTACTTACCCATGGTTATTTTTGTTGATATATTTTGTTGCATAGGTATAAATACTACTTTACTTAGGGATAGAAGTCAGTGTCCCCTATCGAGGGGCTAGATATCAGAACTTGTCGTTCACAGACCTTAAGCATCGACAAATAGACAATAATGTAGAGTTATTTTTGCAAGGATTCAAATCCTTTCAGGATGGTATCTTGTGGTTTGTTGGTATAATTCATTATGAACCTAGGTTAGTGTGAGTTTTTGACAACATAAACCTTAAAAGGCTTCTCGTTATTCCTCACATTTATCCCCTTTTTCGTACAAGCTCAAGTTCATGTGACTACATTCATGTCTCCCATCATGAATCCTTATTGCAAACAATATCAAATAAGATTTCTTCAAGACTATAACCCCAAGGATTTCAAACCTCTTCCACAAGTACCAAAGTGTACGTGTTCTATTCAAATCAACCTACTGATCACCCTTGATCAGTGATGTTCATTCCAAGTCTTATTTATCACACTTCGGTCCTTCTAGACTTCTTAGTCCTGCAACCTCACACCCAAGACACTCTCACATTAAATAAAAAGGAAACTTCAAAATGAACATTTATGTATCTCTTTCATATGCCTTCCTACTCTATTAGGGCCAACCTAATTTCCTTTTTCTCACAACTATTCATTACATTTGTTTTAGGATAGGCCCAATATAATATTTCCATTCTTTGGAATAGGTCTATTTTTATAGTTACATGAGGTATTTATTTTGTTCCATTTAGTTCAATACAATTTATGCTTCATTATCCATTTTCCCCCTTTTGTATGCTTCATGAATCTAGCTTTAATCCTTAGAATGTTGAATGCACGATTCCTTTGTTTCTTCATCGTCTTCACAAAAATGCACGCCTAATGAAAATGGAGTCATGTTAATGGTTCCAAAAAGATTCGTAGATATTATTTCATTATATGTCAACCTTCCCTTAACTCATAATGCATTGAATTTTTAGAAAAATGGCGACCAAAGTAATAGAATGGTTTAATTCTGTTTTTTTAGGGCTAGTAGTAATATGTCTCACAAATATGACCCAATAGCTTAAGAATTCAACCTAAGATCTATAATCAATCTCATTAGATTTTTTTTACTCAAGGAATGTTTCTCCAATTCCAAATTCCTGGTGTGGTCAAGAAAATACATGTTGATTTCCTCAAATGGTCAAGTTCTACCTTTAGACAGTGACCTACAAGAAATGCACACCTAGGTCACCAAAATGCACACTAAATGCAGATATTTGATTGGATTATTATTTATCTTGACACGTGTATTCCTTATAGTACCATAGCATACACCCCTGTACTCAAGTTTTCCTCAACTGAAGCTTTATTAGGTAGTCGTAGGTATACCAAATTGGTCTTGTTATAGTTTTGTTGGCCCTAGGAAAGAGCATACCAGTTTTGGTCGAAATTGTGAAGAATTTGGTCGCAAGGCGAGTAAGGCAGCGACAAAAAAGCAGAAGTGTAAGTCGAATATGGGAATTCGGCATGTTCTGAGGACACAATAAATGCAACGATGAGTTAAGTTAGACTAATAGTTTATTTTTGGGAATGGGCATGATTGTAAGTTGGGTCGTTAGCACCTTCATTAATGTAACGAGATTCATTGGGGTAGTTAGAACAACCAGTCGACATTCAGTTGAGAACTAGTTGACGGTTGAAAAAAGAATTTTAAAATGTATATAGGGTTGATCCAAGATGTGTGTGGATGAGTCACGGTAGTTGAATAAATACTTTTATATACTTTTGGTGATTGTGATTTCAATAGAGAGGTCGATGGAAAGAAGAAAGAAGGCACTATATCATGAGAAAGAAAGATAAAACCCATTCATTGTAAAGAATATTCTAAGACAAGTATGCAAGTTGTGTGCACAGACCAAAAGCATTTTAAATATTACTCATGCCAGATGAAGAGCACTTTTGTGGTTTTTTCCGTATGGGTTTTCATGTTAGATATATGTTTATTTTGATGTATGTATGTATTGTGATTGAATATTTATGAGTTTGTCACACTTATATTGTGGAATGTTGACAACAATTATGGTTCAGATATGTATGCTTTATATATCCTGCATGTGTCAACGGTTCTGTATATTCTTATATGTTGTGAATGTGTTGAAGGATTGACCTTCCCTCTTGCTGTGTCGGTAGTGATCCATCCCTCTTCTTTGGTCAAATGTCTTGTTGATGTTGACATAAATAAATACCATTCCATAACTATAGAAACCTGGTTCTAGAACTCCTCATAGATATCTCAAGTGATACCTCACTTTCCTCACAGGCGTTGGCGACGAAGTTACACTCTGTTAGGTTGATTTCTTGGGATTTGTTGGACAAACAAGGAATCTGAACCTGGATTAGTAGAATCGACCCCAACAATGATTCCATTGCTGGGACCCAAACCATTGTGAAGGGATATGTTTTGGTACCCAATGAAACCAAATATTCAAGATTGGGTGGAGTACAGAGCAAGAGAGTTTGTATGGGAAGAAAGTGAAGGATCGTGATTGAATCCAACATAATGGTTAAAAATATATATTTACTCAGATATTCACAAAATTTTATTTAGTGAATTTCCCATTTTGTTGCTTGAATGGTTGTTGAATCTAGTGACTCAAAGGAAAAAATTTCAAGGAGGAGAACCCATTGAGTGGACTCCTCAGCTAATCCAACAATTGGAAAGGGTTAGTAATCCTATATCTAGAGCTCTCAACTTTTGGGTTGATAGCATATTGTAGGAATATATTACTGAGATTTCGGCAGTCGACACGATAATATCATACAATGAGACCAAAAGAGAGTTATTCCATGAGCCTCGAGGCAGTTACTTTAAAAATTTAAAGTTGTGGATAAAGATGTTGGTGTATGAGAAAGGGATACTAATCATGTAGTTTGATGAGTAAATATTTATACGTGGAGGACCTGGGTGATGTTGCAAGAAATTGTTGAACAAGATGGACCAGAATGAGCTGATATATCCTTTGTCAATAGTGAGAATGAGAAATAGGGTGACTACCTAAGGAGTGAAAGAAGATTTAAGTTAGGGAAGAGAAGAAGAATTGCGACAAGAAGAGAGAGTTACAACATGACTAAAGGAAGGGTCTATGATTTTACTAGTACATAATGAGAGATAAGTGACAAAAAACTGACCAAAATCCACATATAAATGACTACTTTTGATTTGGTGATCACTGGTGGCTAATTTTAAGTCTCTTATCACTCGACAAAAATGTGGTCATATTAGTTTGGTAATTTATAGCTTGTCATTTGGTCATTAATTTGGTCATATATTTGGTCATTAATCTACTCATATATTTGGTCATTAATTTGGTCACATATTTACTCATTAATTGTCACAATTAATGACCAAATTTATGACCAAAATAATGACCAAAAATATGACCAAAATAGTGACCACAAGACAACGATAAATGAGAAAACTAAATTTAACCACAATTTTTGTTGCATGATAAGAGACTGAAAATTAGCCACCAAAACTAGCACTTGGTCATTTATATGTGAATTTTGGTCATTCGTTTGGTCTATTATCTCCCATTTGTTGGTGACTTATCTCTCATTTTTTTGTCACTAATTTAGTATTTTTTAGTAATTTTATATGCAAATATTCATTGATTTATATAGATAGGGTATGAATGAATCGAACCACCAATATCCTTCCTGTAAGGCAAGTGCTCTTCCATTGAACTAGTACCCTTGAAGTCTCTATAATACTTGCATTACTTGATACATGGTTATTTCCAACATATAACTAGCATAGATTTATCTTAACTCTAGATCTATGTAAAAAGGTTATACTTAAAACCTTAAGTTTATATCTCTGAACCTAAACTTGTGAAAAGACATTATGAGATTAAATATACAACATTTTCCCACCAAAAATAAAGTTTGCACCAAGAGACTTGAAAATACTTCGAAGTAGGACCTGAAAATACCTCAAAGAAGGTGTTGAAATAAGAACATTTATAAGTAAAACTGTGAATGTATATCCTTCCATAAATGTAGTCCAAGGAGATACCTGAACTAAATTTGATTGAGGTAAGAGTTTTACTGGCTCTCCTAAATATCCTGGACAAAACTATGTTGATGAATGAACTAATACTATAATAATGCAAGCTTCAACAACCAGGCGCCAAATGTTTCCACCTAAAAGAAAGATGAAAGTTATCTAACATTTTTTAAACGTGTTCCCTTGGTGTCTATGAAATAATCACATCATATATGGTAAGATATTATACCAATCAAACCACTTGGAGAGAAAGAAACAATAATCTATAAAACCCAAAAGATGTCTAGATTTTAAAGTCAACAATAATAGTATAAGGAAAAACATGAACTGTATATAAGATAATGCATTACTAGTATATAAAAACATAGAAGAATATCTATATAACATCACATGATCTGCTTGAATTATTTGTGCTAATTAGACCATCAAAGTTTACATTCCCACCATTCAAGCTAGAAATAATTTTTGCTTCTTTGGCAGCATCCTGACTTCAAATCCCCATACACATACAAGTTTAATCCCTCTTTCTTGTGCCAACTGTAGTAGAGTGTCAAATGCCATAATTGTCCATCCTCATGTTCATATATACACGTCTAATTATATAACTATGCATTAATCAACAAAACATCTGGACTATATAACACAACATGAGATGAACAAAATATCACATTATAAAAGAAATTGAATACATATTATACACTTTTGGAAATAATGATTTGCATATTCAAATATCTTCTATTCTTGTATTTAAAGTCTGTTGAACAATTAGAGAGATGGATCCAAAAACCTAACAAATAAGCTTTAATGCAACTGTAACTTCTAGGAACTGCCAAGTATATTTTGATATTTAAACTTAACAGTAGATATTTGATAAGAAAACATACATAAACCATCTCAAAACAGACATAAACCATGACAAATAGTACTAGAAACAAAATCGTACTGCTATAACTATACAAGATAAATTTAAAGCATAATTTTCATCTCTTTCAACTTTATCACTCCCAAAGGTCAATGTGTTAAAGTTGAAAGCATACAAAGACAATAAATAACAGCATTAGTAAATCTAACTCAAAGTAGAAAGAAAAAAAATAAGTTAACCTGCTAGGAGATATGAAACCTTCCTTATACTCAGGAATATTTTTTAGATCGAATCTTGTATATTAAGAGACAAGTCCCCATAGGAACAAAGGGCATATTTGAGAGAGAGAATAAATTCAAGTATTGTAGGTTTAGTCAACTACATTAGCAGTCAAGGTAACCCAGTCAACAAGTAAGTGAAATCCAATTATTGGAGCAACAGACCAAGAAACACCAATCCTCAAAATATCAGGTAATGATGATATTCCACACACAAACCAGACCTCAGTTTGTATCCCATACAAATATCATGGATTTCTTATAGCTTAGCACACTCAAACAATGCAACAAATATATTAGTCCACTCAAGTCTAAACCGTGACCTCCTAAGCTAGGATGTGACCTTCTTGGTACTTCCTGAAATGAACAGTGACCTTCTTGGGTATGCTTGAACTAAACCATGACCTTCTTGAGTTTTCCTAGACTGAATCATGACCTTCTTGGGTCTGCTTGAATTGAACTGTGACCTTCTTGGGACTACTTGGAATAAACCATGACTTGTTTGAACTTGCTTGAGAAGGTTGTAAGTTGTTTAGGGCTTCTAGAATATCACACCCATAACAAACATAACAAAATGGTTAAAGTACCACACTATGAGGGTGCGCTAGAATAAGGACTAACCAAGGGTCAACATAAGAATATCACAAGTCAACAAGAGAGGTCATAACAAAGTGGAAAAACAACCCCTACACCAACAAGACCAAGGTGTTTCAATCGAGTTTGGAGAGTAACCCTTTTACCCATAGTACCAAGGTGTACCATCGATGTGGGGAAACAACCCTTTTACCCACAAGACCAAGGTGTCAAACTTTTATATTCTCTCTCAATGTATATAGTACATAAGTGTTCCATACCACAACAATAAGTTTTATTATCAATGTATAAAGGAGGTCCATACAACAATAGTAAGTTTTATTATCACCATTTGGGAGTTCCCATAAACCCTTCCCTATTCCAATTTCTTAGAGCAAAGGATTCTAAAATGCTCATGAGGATATGAATAAAATTTCCACAATTTTAGCAGCAAAAAAAAAGTACACGAAAATAACATCTAAGCATAAATATCTTCTCCTGTATTTAAAGTTTGTTGAACAGTTAGAGGGATGGATCCAAAAATCTAACAAATATGCTTCAATGCAACTATAAGAAAGGCCAAGAAGAATGTCTACAAATAGGCATCCCAAATAGGATTTCAGAATCAGAATTTATTAATCCAATAGATGCTAGCTAAAGACTAGTTTTATGGAATCATAAGGTCTATTAATACATAAGAACATGTTCTCACTACTATATTTTTTTCTCTTATTTTATTTTTATTTTAATTGAAAGACAGATAGCTCAACTTTGTAAGTGGGTTGAGTTACTTTATTGTTGGGTTAAGAGTGGGTTGAAAAGGAATTCAAGGAGGTTTTTGTGGAGGATCCTTTGAGGGAAGTGGGGGGTGATGGAGGTTATGCAATCCATTTGTGATATCCCAACCCTCTATGGACTAAATTTTTCCCATGATTTGTGAAAATGGCTAAGGACTTGTTGAACGTTACTTTTGTGGCTTGCAAGTGTTACCCAAACTAATTGTTATGGTTTATGTAGAGAACTTGGGGTAGATCTTAAATTTCACACTTTCATTTGACTGCTATAGCTTTAAGTTGATTCTTTTATAATATTCATTAGTGTGACAAAATTTCTAGTTTAGATCTTTAACCCAAGAACATTTTATTTGGTAACTCTTACAAACTATGAGGAAAAACACTATGATTTAACAATTTATAACAAGAACAAGTACAATACTTCTAATTATGATATAAATGTAAAAAATAAGGGTACATGCCTGAATAAATATATGGGAAGATTTGGGATTGTTTGACATTTTCCACAATGAAGATGTTAATCCTTGAATATTGAATAAGACCCCTCTTTAGTGCTATAGAAGACTTCAACAATTCTTAGAATTATATATATATATATATATATAGTAGAGAATCTAGTATAGTGCACAAATTCTTCAGGAGTTCATAAAAAATGGAGAACCTTTGCTTCCTAGCAGAAATTAATTGACATCCCATTAAAAATATGCACTAGATATGGAAATCCCCTTCATGTAGGTTGAAATATAAGATGAGGTATGCACTTTTTCTTTGCTGGTATACAGCTACATTCATCCTTCTTTTAGTTAAACTGGTATAACCAAATCTACTCAACCATCCCAATGTCCAGCAATCAATACACACTAATGATGGAAGCCAACTCCATATTCTTCCTTGATAATACTTGCATAGAGGGTAACAATTTACAGTAGTAGTTTCTCCCTCCCTAATCTAGACAATAATATTGAGTGCACCCTCTCTATATATTCATATCTCTCTGTGAAATGTGGGCCTCTCTCAATGGTTGGGACCTCTACTATTTCCTTTGGAAGTCATGGAAGCTGGGAATGGTGGTGGCCTCTTTAAGTGTGCCCTCCATAAAGAATATGCATGCTCCCATTGTGCCCTTTCTGAAACAACTTAGAACTATGAAATGGCTGCACCCTATACTAATCTCCCATGGAACTCTTTTCTATCCAGAATGGGACATTACACCATTACACAAAAAACCCACCACTTCAATCTCATCCCTAGGTATTCATGGCCTATAGAAATCAAATTTATTATTTGTATGGGGTTGTTTGGAAATTGGGCCTTTTCTTCACATGATCATCCCAAATATGTAGGAATATGTCCTTTTATCATGGGAATGGTCCATTAATATTTGACCTTGTGTGATAGTGCATAGGTATCCCATTAATCATGTAGATAATTGTATTATATGGTTTGTTTATTTATTTGTGATGTTTCCAAGTATGTCCACTCAAATCACATAGGAGTGAAATTAGCATGATAACAATAACATTTTGACTCATATGATTTTGATAACTAGGGATAAGGAAAAATGCCATAGAACCAAATGGTCTCTTGTTTGGTGAAGTGTTGAAATGTCTATATTATATTTCTTCATCATTTCAGTAACTATCAAGGGATAACACAAATGCAAATAAATAAGTCATAGCTCCTAGTATGTCTTTCCATATTCCTTAATATATGAAGGATATCTTTGCAAAATACTTTATTTTTCCTTCTGAATATCATTTTGATAATTGGTGATAAGATCAACTAAAAACATAACTAGATAGAACATAGATTAAAAATATTTAGCAAGGACATAATAGTTAAGCTATAATCATTGTAAGAGACATTGCATGCTTACCCATGACGGAGAGAAGTGTTGGATTGATGTAGTAGCCATAGTATGTAGGTGTTGTAAATTTTTCACTATCAAGATATTATAATAAAAGTTTATTGTAGTTGATAGACAAGAGATGAATTATGTAGAATATGTTTATGCAAATTACAAGTTAGAATACAAAGTTTGCATCCCACAACTAGAGTGTGTAGCTATGAAGTAAGTAATAAAAGTTCTTCAAAATGTAGTAGAACATGGTTTGTGGCTATAAGGAAAATTCCTCAGGCTAGAACAGGTTGGAACCCTTTGCAAAAATGAATATTTTAAAAAATTTCAACAAAGGTTGAATGTCTACAAGAAAGATGACTCTATGTAACTAGAAATTGGTCCAAAATAATAGTATCCTTGGGACAAAAAAATGGAGTTTAACCCCCTATTTAATAGAAATATGTTATAGAAAGAGACACTCTTAGCACTTTCTTTTAGAGAATTAAACTATTGATTTGCAGCAACCTAAAAATATCTGAACATGGCACAATATCCCTAAAAACCATAATTTCTTCTTTCATTTTTTTCATTTTTTCTTAAACTTGTTTGCCAAGACGTTGGTTTTCAAATGAAGTTGTTAACTTGCATCCCAAATAGGTTTTCACAATCATAGTCTATTAATCCAAGTGATGCTATCTAGAGACTATTTTTCTAGCATCATAAGGTCTAGTAATACATAAGTACATGTTATCCCTAGTATCTTTTTTCTCTTTTTTTTTTAATTGAAAGAGAGGTAGATCAGCTTTGTAAGTCATTTGAGTTAGTTTATTGTTGGGTTAGGAGTGGGTTGAGAAGGAATTCAAATATTTTTTGTGGAGGATTCTTTAAGTGAAGCTGTGGGTGTTGGAGGTTATGCAATCCATTACACAAACACCCCACCACTTCAATCTCATCCCTAGGTATTAGTGACCTACAGAAATCAACTTTCTTATTTTTATGGGATTGTGTGGAAATTGAGCCTTTCTTCACATGATCATCCCAAATATGTAGGAATAGGTCCTGTTATCATGGGAATGGTCCATTAATTATTTGATCTTGTGTATAATGCATAGGTATCCCATTGATCATGTAGATAATTGTATTATATGGTTTATTTATTTATTTGTGATGTTTCCAAGTATGTCCACCCAAATCACATAGGAGTGAAATTACCATGATAACAATAACATTCTGAGTCATATGATTTTGATAACTAAGGATAAGAAAAAGACTATATAACCAAATAGTCTCTTGATTGGTGAAGCGTTGAAGTGTTTATAACATATTTCCTCATCATTTCAATAACTATAAAGGGATAACACAAATACAAATAAATAAGTCATAGATCCTAATAAGTATTTCCATATTCCTTAATCTATGAAGGATATCATTGCAAAACACTTTATTTTTCCTTTTGAATATCATTTTGATAACTAGTGATAAGATCAACTGAAAACATAACTAGATAGAACATAGATTAAAAAAAATTGGTAAGGACATAATAGTTAAGCTATAAACATTGCAAGAGACACAACATGCTTACCCATGCCGGAGAACAGTGTTTGATTGATGTATTAGCCATAGTCTATAGGTGTTGTAAGTTTCTAACTATCAAGATATTATAATAAAAGTGTATTGCAGTTGATAGCCAAGAGATGAATTATGTGGAATATGTTTATGAAAATTACAAGTTGGAATACAAAGTCTACAACCCATAACTAGAGTGTATAGTTATGAAGTAATAAAAGGTCTTCAAAATGTAGTAGAACATGGTTTGTGGCTATAAGGAAAATTTCTCAGGCTGGAACAGGTTGAAACCCTTCGTAAAAATGAATATTTTAAAAATTTGCAGCAAAGGTAGAATGTCTACAAGCAAGATGACTCTCTGTAACTAGAAATTGGTCTAAAATAATAGTATCCTCGAGGAAAAAAATGGATTTTAACCCCGAGATTAATAGAATATATTATATAAAGAGAAACTATTGGCACATTGTTTTGGGGAATGAAACTATTGATTTGCAGCAACCTAAAAATATCTGAACATGGCACAATATCCCCGAAAATCATAATTTCTTCTTTCATTTTTTCTTTTTTTTTAATTTTTTCTTTAACTTGTCTGCCAAGATGTTGGTTTTCAAATGAAGTTGTTAAATTGCATCCCAAATAGGTTTTCACAATCATATTTTACTAAGCCAAGCGATAGCTAGAGACTAGTTTTCTAGCATCTAGTAATACATAAGTACATGTTCTCCCTAGTATATTTTTTCTCTTTTATTTTTATTTTTATTTTAATTGAAAGACAGGTAGCTCAGCTTGGTAAGTGGGTTGAGTTACTTTATTGTTGGGTTAGGAGTGGGCTGAGAAGTAATTCAAGGATGTTTTATGTGGAGGATTATTTCAGGGAAGTTGGGGGTGTTGGAGGTTATGCAATACATTACACAAACACCCCACCACTTCAATCACATCCCTAGGTATTAGTGACCTACATAAATCAACTTTCTTATATTTATGGGGTTGTGTGGAAATTGATCTTTTCTTCACATGATCATCCAAAATATGTAGGAATAGGTCCTGTTATCATGGGAATGGTCCATTAATTATTTGACCTTGTGTGACAGTGCATAGGTATCCCATTGATCATGTAGACATTTGTATTATATATGGTTTATTTATTTATTTGTGATGTTTCCAAGTATGTCTACTCAAATCACGTAGGAGTGAAATTAGCATGATAACAATAACATTTTGACTCATATGACTTTGATAACTAAGGATAAGAAAAAAAAACTATAGAACCAAATGGTCTCTTGTTTGGTGAAGCGTTGAAGTGTTTATAACATATTTCCTCATAATTTCAATAACTATCGAGGGATAACACAAAAGAAAATAAATAAGGCATAGATCCTAGTAAGTATTTCCATGCTCCTTAATATATGAAGGATATCTTAGCAAAACACGTTATTTTCCCTTATGAATATCATTTTGATAATTGGTTATAAGATAAACTGAAAACATAACTAGACTCGAACATAGATTAAAAAAATTGGTAAGGACATAATAGTTAAGCTATAATCATTGCAAGAGACATTGCATGCTTACCCATGTCGGAGAGCAATAATGGATATACGTAGTAGTTGTAGTCTGTAGGTGTTGTAAGTTTATAACTATCAACATCTTATAATAAAAGTGTAATGCAGTTGATAGCCAAGAGATGAACTATGCAGAATATGTTTATGCAAATTACAATTTGGATTACAAAGTCTGCATCCCACAACTAGAGTGTATAGTTATGAAGTAAGTAATAAAAGTTCTTCAAAATGTAGTAGAATAGGGTTTGTGGCTAGTGTCACACTCCTAGGTGACACTATATGTATTTTATTACCCATTGGGCATTCTAAAGTGGTTCTTGCACTTGTTCTTTTTTTTGGTTTACATCCCCTTTTCCAATTTTCCCATTTCAAGTTATTTTAATTAGTTTTTTATGTTTTTGTTTCATTCCACTAACAAGACCTTGCATGATCTACATTGGAGTCATCATATTTTCTTTCTATTTCTAATTATTGGGCCCAGTTAACAACCTCAAAAGATTTCTCCCATAGTGGGATAATTTCTCACAACACCATAATTATTGTGCACTCCACATTCAGTATGTGCACACCCCATATCCAACAACTTGAGGGGACTTTTGAGGTTTGCATGAATATGCACACTTTTATTGACTAGATTGCAAAATAAAAAAATCCGTAGAGATTTAAAACATTTGTTGTAGTAGAAATCAATAAAGGTTTGTATTAGTACAGTTTTATTCAGATATTGTATAGCTGAACATACTGTTATATTGGGTTTTACATTACAAAGTATGCTATATATGTGCATATCTTAATGTCCATCTACCTGTTGTTATAGTGATCTATACAGTGTGTTTCATAACTTGTTACTACAAATATTATGAGAAAATAAATTCATCTAGTGGACAACGCTGAAGAATACATTGGCAAACAATCTATTGCATGAAAGTGACACCGCATCGAGGAAATAACCATTGAAGAACTCAGAGTTACATCATTTTCTCAAATTCATTCACTTATACATGCAATTATTTTTGGAGTTGTGTTTCATTGTATTTGGGTGCATTCTCGGTTGACTCTAACACCCTATCTTGTTCTGAGTTGGAGTCTTCAGTTGTTGAATATTCTTTGTAAAAGGGTGGAGGTGCAAAAACCCCTTCTTCATTTGAGTCACATATTTTCAATAGCAATATTAAATGGTTTGGTATATTTACTAAACACTCCATTGCTTTCCTTTATCCACAACACTGTCATGATCGACAAGAACACCCTCACTCACATTTGAGATCGTGTAAAATATTCACAAGACACTCTTGAGTTCCTACAGCTTGAATTACAGCTTCAACAAGAAGAAAAAAAATCTTAACTTGTTCATGTTCAAAAAATTCCTCTTCATGATTTCATTCAACAACCTGCACATAATGATGCCACTACATAAGCACATAACTAAATCAGTGACCTTACATTAGAAGAAAAATAAAATGAAGATGAATTTATGCATATAAAGGTTCTACTTGTTTCTTAAAAACCTATAATTAGACCATGGGAAGATATCAGCCACAACAAGCACAAAACTGGTCTTGGATATGACAAGGGAGTGATAGTTCACATTCTTGATTTCTCCAAGACTATCTAGTTTCATTGTTATGGATTCCTCAACAAGAGTCCATCTTCATCTACATATGAATCAACATGCCAACATTGTGATCAATTTTTCCATATGAAAGTGTCAATGTTTTGATCTTCATCCTTGCAAGCACTGTGAAAATAACAACCATTTTTCAAACGTATGCTTCACTTTAAAGAAATATACAAGAGATAATATTCACTATGGGTGGATCTCTTCTTGGAAATGGTCGTCAATAATGAAGAAGGTATATATGTCATACCTGAGAGTTTTTTCGGGAGTATTGACACTTCTTGTAATTGAGAGATATTCTTCTCCTCTCTTTGTTCCTGAAAAGTGGGAATGATAACTAGTGTAAACAAGTGAGCCTGAGCCACAACCATATTCAAAAGCTAGATTCATATTTTTATCATGAAGATAGATCCCCTAGAGAAATCATGACCTTATAATATTTTATGTCTAGTTTTAATGCTCATAACCACAATGAGATTTTGGATACACATTGCGTCTAGTTATGACACTTTGATATATATTTCCCTCTTTCTCCTCACATTGTTCCTGAAAGGAGGGAATCATAAACAATCAGAACCAAGCAAGCGAGAACAAGTGATGAGGAACAAGCGATCTCACATCAGATATAGAGCCTTGATCGTGCCACACTTAGAGTTAAATCCAGACCCAGAGCAAGGTCCAAGACTATCCATTTAGGAGAATACTGTACCGGATTCTACCAACCTTTTGGAATGTTCTCATAACCTTTGAGCCTTTGAGCCAAGTTCCATTTTTTGTGGTCATCGTTAAACTACCTTCTTGGTTCATGATTTTCTAGCTATTGAGATTGAGAGTTTATCGTCCACCTTAAACCACCCACATAATAGAAGACTTCATATTCTGTTATTCCCCTTTGGTTGGTGGTCATCCAAAACCACCACTTTATAAAGCACTTGTATTTAGCAAGAAATGTCATCTTCTACTAACTTGCTTGGCATAGTCAAGTACTTTTCAAGTTGGAGATGCTCATCCTTTTGCATCTTTCCACTTCAATATTTTGGCTCTCTTTTCTTGGATTCACATACAACCTTTCGGATTAAGGGGGGAAATGGTTGGAAACCTAATCCTTAGGGTTAGGAATATCAATGTATTATTTCTCACTATTCACATTTTTATTGAGAAAAGAAAGTGTAGATTCAATAGGTGAATAGGGAGAGTTGTGACAGAGTCCAAGAGACACCTTGGGAATTCGGAACCCAAGGGTCCTTTCTCATTGTATTTTTATGTACAATGGCTAATGAGAAAGCATTGTGCATCCATGCCTATTCTGATTGTATTTGTGTTTGTGCAGGGATGATTTTAGGGGTGAATTTTAGCCCAGTGGGCTATTTTTCCATGTTTTTCTCCCAAAAAAGATTCGCCATTTTGCATTTTTTGAAGCCCCGTTTCGCCCAATTTTGATGGGGTAAAATTTTTTCATCCTAAAAATCACCAAATTATTATATAAATGATATAAAATCCATGGAAATTAAAATATTTTTTGAAAAATATCGCCAATCATTTTATAGTTGTTGTTTTAACAATTGGTAATATTCGCCAACATTTATACACTTTTAAATAAGTATGGTTCCTTAAAATCATCCCTATTGTGCATCATTGTGTATTTATGTGTTTTAACCAATTTGTCTATTCATCCCAATGGGAAACCTAACTGTTACAAATATGATAAAGTTGCAGTAATTAATTAATTATGAAGTAAAATAGTTATTTATCTAAAACTATTACCTAACCCATTTTTCTATTACTAGTATAGATCCATATTAACTCAAGATCTACGAAGCGTGGAGAAGGATAAAATCCCTTAGGTGTAAACCTTTCTCAAATATGAAATTTGAGGAAAAGATTACACTTAAAGGATTTGATCCCTCTTGAATATTGGTAGATCCAGAGTTAAGATCGATCTATGTTAGTTTAATATGTAAATATTTGGTATGTGCTCAAATCCCTTGTATATAAATATTGGTTTAATCATGGCTCTAGGTTTAATTAACTTTTTAAGTTTTAATTAATTGCACTATACATTTCTTCGATTTTGAATTTTAGGTTAGGGCCAACATTATAAACATTTTATTTACCTTACATGTATTTACTTAACATTTTATTCTTTTATTAAAGTGTTACTTATCAACTCAACTCCACATTGATAAGGGAATAACACTTATCCTAGGTACTAGCTATAGAAAGAAAGCACATCTCATGCACTTAACTTAATAATATATAATCTAATATATTCCATTATAATCGTATTTATCCATCTTTATTCATTAATCAATTATGAAATAAAATAGTTATAATTTTCATCATTGCTTGATTTGCAATAACTACAAAACTAATATCTAACTCAATTCATTGTTCTATTATTAACTTAACAATACATAAGCGAATATATTTCTCATTATAATGGTCTAGGCATCATGCACCAACTACACAAAGATCCTACAAATAGGAAAAACTTTCATAAGTCGAGGGCTATATATATTGTAAATCAAGACAAAACTAACTAATATATAGAGTTTTAGTTGTCTTGTAAACTTAATATGTAAAGTTTCTTGATCAAACAATAAAGAGCTTCACCATGTGCCAATGGAAATTGAAATTGAAATTGAAACTTGATATATATAGCCCAAGTGGGTGAGATGTGTAGCACCACATAGTCACAATGTAACAAAATTATAAAATCAAGCTTTATTGTAAGCACATTTATATAATCATATATTAAATTTCGAATTCAAATTGCATTGTTGCATCATATATACCAGCATAGATCCATCATAAACCAGTATCTATTAAGTAAAGGAAGTTTGATCCATCCCCTTGATCAATCCGATTTTAAGATGAATTTATTGTTTTATTTTTTATTTATTTATTTGGTTTTTATTTTGTATTTTATGAGCCTACATGAAAATATATTATTGTATTTTGTTAAAAATTTAATAATACACTAGTTAGATATTAATTTTAGGTAAATAATATTTTACTTTTTAATTAAGTAATGATGCAACTTTTCCCTATTTTTAGAATTTATATGTGTTTTTTTTGTAAGTTAAGAAACTATTCTATTGAAAAAAGGTAACAATGTTACAAAAATAGTTATAGTTCATAAATGCATTCCTGTTCAAAGGTACAAGTAGGTGGAACCGTTCTAAAAATATTGCCAAACCCTCCCTCCATGAGGGAAAACATGTCCAAGGAAAGAAAAGTAACCTTATACAAAAAGACATAATAGTTCCTGAAATAAAAATGACAAACAAGATTCTGGCAATGATAAGCCCACAGTCTTTTTGAAAAAAACAGAAGAAGCCATTGACAAAACCTAGTTAACGCTTGTGGAAAGGCTCCTCAATGATGGTGCATCCAAAGCCAAAGGAAATCGGCTCTCTTGGATCGTCATGGGTAGCCGACGTGTCGTCACTAGAGGAGTCTGCCTCCTCGTTGTTGGAGGAGTCATCATCATCACCGCTACATGCAGGAGGTTTTTTAACCAGGAGAGGGGTTGTATTTCTTTCCATTGTTGGGATAGGAATGCATTTACCAGCAGAGAGAGATTTTATGCGTCTCGACGAGGGGAGAGGAGGAGGCTCGCAGTCTATAGGGACTGCGGGGGAAATGGTGGAGGAGGATGGCGTAGTAGCAGAAGCAAGAGGATTAGTGGGGACAACAGGAGCACGGGGTGGAGGTGCAGGAGGTGCATGAGGTGCAGGAGATGCAGGTGGTGCAGGAGGAGCAAGTGCCAGAGGCTAGGAGTGGAAACGAAGAATGAGCTGGATGAGGAGGTTTTTTTTAACCCAATAGTTCCTTCGTCGCTCCAGCGCACGACCAACTGAGTTGACTGCACCAGACAATTCATCTTCCTAGTCATTCACCATAAGGCGAACTGCTTCAGGAATCTCGACATCGAATCCATCTCCACTGGCCTGAGCGTTGAGCTGAATTGGGCATTCAGACTGGGTGCCTCTCCCCATATGACCATGACGAGGAGTACCATGTTTTCTGCATGATATGGCTGGTTGACGAAAGGTGATGGTGAGCTCAGGGCTAGGATCTGAGTTGTAGAGGGTTGAATGACGAGAGTAAGGTTGAGGACGGAGCTGCAAGAATGCAAAGAGCGAATGAACCAAATGGCAAAGGAGCCTGGGCATCAAACTGTTGGCACGTCGGCCAAGGAACCAAGGTGATGCATTCAAATCCTCCTGCGTCGAGGTGACGGCTGCGTCCTTTCGAGCGTCTGGGAGGTGTCCACATCCTGGCTCATAGTTAATGAGCACAACCATTAAGGGGGTGATGCAAGGGTGACATCAAGTTGATGATAGGCTGGCCCCGTCATCAGCCCTCGTGTCCACGAGGGCAATCCTATCACCTGCATCCGGGTAGAATTTATATGTTATCATTGCCTTCATGGATAATTATAATGGAAAATATATTGGTTTATGTATTATTAAGTTAATAATAAAACAATCACTTAAATATAGTCTTGTAATATTGCAAATTAATTAATAATTAAGTAAATTACAACTATTTTACTTCATAATTAAATAATAACTTTAAGATTATAATAAAATATATATTGGATTATATATTGTTTAGTTAATAAAAAAATAAGTTAGATATTAGTATATATCCATCTTAACTCTGTGTCTACCAAAAACTAAAAAAATCAAATTACTTGAGTTATAAACTTTGTCTCAAATTTTATACTTAAAAATATATGTTTTCAATATATTTTACAAAAAATTCAACCTAATATCGATAGATCGTACATCGACACTTAATTTGCATGGTCATAAAAATGACGTAGTTCATCTTTTGTGAAATTGGTTTGAAGGAAAGAATAGTGACTTTATTGCGCCGAGACGCTCTACAGCCTAGTATGGGGGAGATATTGTAACGTTACGTAACGTTATTTTTATTAATAATTTTTTTTTTTAATTATAGGCCAAAATAAATGTCGGCCAGAAAAAAAACCTAATATGGGGGAGATGTTGTAATCTTCCTACCTAACAAAACAATAAAAAAGTAAAAATTTAATTATCGGTAAAAAAATATGGGTGAGGAAAAAAACACAATATGGGGGAGATGTTGTAATGCTTTTACTTAACAAAATAATAAAAAATGTTGGCCTTGCACATGGTTTTAAAACCATAAACCATGTGCATGGTTTTAAAACCATGGTTTAAAACCATATGCATAAAACTATGGTTTTAAAACCATGCACATGGTTTTTATGCACATGGTTTATGGTTTTAAAACCATGTGCAAGGCCTTCTAAAAAACCCATCGTTTTATTGTACATGGTTTAGGAGGGCCTTGCACATGGTTTTCAAAACCATGTGCAAGGCCTCCTAAACAACCCATAGTTTTATTGTACATGGTTTAGGAGGGCCTTGCAAATGGTTTTAAAACCATGTGCAAGGCCTCCTACAAATGTAATATTAAAAGGTCGCGGCCTCCTTAAGGAAGAACAGTAATTCTATTTCATAATATCTTAGCTACAGTCACAATGCAATGTTTTTATAAAACTAACACAATCATAAAGAAGTGTGCTTATAAATTTAACACGCGGAACATTGGTAAACATAAATATAATACAATAATGTCATTGGTAATCCCTCTCGTGAAATTGGAGCGATGCCAGTTAAACCAAATTTTAATCCAGCAATGACTAGCCTTCTCAAGATTTCACAGGGCTATAATTTATTAAACACCATGATAAACAAACAACTTATTACTTGACATGGGCAAACATTTCATACCTGGAATGTTTAATGCAATTGAATGTTTAAGAGTGTATTCGCGTATTTCGCAACACAAAGATGTATATATAGATTTACAGAGAATTGATTAATTTTTGGGTTTTTTTTAACATATTCACTATTTGGTTATTTTTAGTCCCTATCGCTTATATTTATATAAAATATGTTTGTTTACCATATTATTAGCCAAAATTTACAAGTTTCAGTGTAAATTATTTCATATTTGTAGGAGGGCCTTGCATATGGTTTTAAAACCATGTATGGGGAAATGTTGTAATGTTAGTTCATAACAAAATAATGAGGTGAGATATTAGTCCAAAAGGTGAGTTGGAGAGTTGAAGACACATGGAGCGTTCAATTCGTCTTTAAGCCAATCCAGGAATCGACCTATAAAACCTACATCAAGCTTGGAATGAGGTACCTCGCGTGACCTTGGTCATGGCATGTTAAATTGGGGTTTTTTCTGTTAAGCCTTATAATGTCAAATTGTTAGAGGAAAACATAAATTCATGTATTCAACAAACTCCCAGTGGTGAGATATTAGTCCAAAAGGTATAAATGAGCATCGTTTGATGTTAGTAAAGTTCAACAACAACCCTGTTAAAGATCTTTGGTGCTCTGTTTAACCTAAATTATTCAAATTGGGCACAAAACATTCCCTGACGTCATAATAGAATAGACTGTATAAAATCGAGGACAAGCAGCCTATGAGAGTTCAAGGGAGAATTGACTACCAAGACTGTGAAAACTTGAAGAAAATAGGCTGTGAAGTCACTAACAGGTTCTGAAAACCATACAGAAGATGAAGAGGAGTGGGAAGACTAACAGGGCCGAGCCCACTGAGCTGAATTGGATAGACAAATTTCCAGGATGTGCTGAACTCTTTGACAATGCTGGATGGTTGAACTTCTTTAAAAATATTGATGGATATAATACTAAAGTTTCTCACAAATTTTCTCAGTGTTATAACCAAGATATAGTATCATTTGATACTTTGAAGTTCAAGTTGACTACAGATTTGGTGGCTGAAGCAACAGGGGTCAAGAATGAAGGAGAACTTTGGTTCGGAAAGGTGCCATTTACTTTCAATGCCCAAAGGTATCTATTGCCTGGTATTATTCCAGATTGGGGCAAGGGAGTGCCCATCCATAATTTCAAAGCTGAATGGGTAGATCCTATCAAGGTTCTACAAAGCTACATTACATGTGAAGGAAGGTATGCCTTTGTCTTCAAGTATCATTTCAGGTTCCTTCAACACCTTAGTGGTGAATCAAGGATGAATCTGCCTTTCTTCCTGCTAAAGAGCTTGCAAAAAATGTCCATCAAGATCAAAGAGCACCAAGACCACACTAGTCAGTCCATATTTCACCATGGACTAATTAAACTTTTTATTAACAGTGTTCTGCAAAAAGAAGGAAAGACTTGGGAATACTTTTTGTTTTCGTCTGGGTTCCAAAACAGCCAAGAAGGACAATCTACCAGAAAGTCAGCTGATAAGGGACAAACCCTAATCAGAAAAATAAGACAAAAAGTGAAGGTTGAAGGTGAAGAATGTGTCAAAATAAAGGAGGTTGCAGAACCTTCAAAAGAAGATTGTGAATCCAAGCAGCATCCAGATGACAGTGAGGACCGAAATCTGCAGTTTATTCACAAGGAAACTCAGCCTGTTCAGAATGAAGCACCAGCAGAAAAATTCGTGGATGAAAAAATTATACTTACAGAAAAGATTTCAGGAGATGAAGGAAATACTAAGGTCCAACAGCAAAGTCCAATTACAATCTTGTCTGAAGATGAAGCATACTTATTGGAAGGGGATGAGTTGACTGTCAGTGATAAAACTAGGGTTGGCCCACAAAAGGAGTTCTACAGTCAGGAGGATAAGACAGCAATATCAAAGAAAAAGAAGATTAAAGTTAAGGAATTCGCCTCTGTCACTCATCAAGGCAAAAGTTTAAAAATGGTAGGAGAGCTTGCTCCAAGCTGGAGACCCAAAACTAGACCCAAAAACAAATTGAGGCTAAACATGAAGAAATTATTAAACCCTAAGTTGAATACAGAAGGGATAACTATGATTGATACTTCTACCTCTGATAAAAATGTGGAGTCTAGCAAGGGTGACAGCAAAGGGAAAAAATCATTGAAAACAGAAGAAGAATCTAGCCTCACCGAGACCAAATTGTTTGCTGTGTTTTTGGAAATACGAGGTAAAATGTTGAAGGATCAACAGAAAGATGAAATGGAGGTTTCATGTTCAGAAAAAAAAACTGTTGATTGATGAAAATGCTCCTGCTAAAACTGATAATCAAGAAAACCCAAGTTTTCATGATACTTCCACAGAGATGCTGCCTGAGGATGAAGAAATCTTTAGAAAGCTTAACATTCCATGGCTTCCTAATGAACTGCAAAATACAACAGGAAGCAAGGTATTTGACTCAGAGAAAGAAAATCTACAGAGAACTATCAAGCAGTATAAACATCAAGTAGAGTATATGCAAGAGACAAATGATGGTTTGATTATAGCTAATAAAAGACTTAGGGAAGACCTAGAAGAGGTGAATAATCACTACCAAGAACTAATTGCGGTCTCCAAAGAGGCCTTAAAAAGGAAAAGAAGTACAAAGGTACAATTTGCAGGATTAAAATAGACTGTCAGAATTCTACAACAATAGAATGAAGAGCTTACTAGAATAATGACAGAGATGGAAGCAGAGTAGCAGAAAGCTAGGAGAAAGACCCAAGACTTAGAGGGGATAGCTCTGTTAGCAGAAGCTGCTAAAGATCTGTGAGCATTGTTAGCAAAATCAGTTACTTGTTATGTTTTGAAGAATATTTTGATTTTGTAATTACTATTTTGATAATACCCTATCAATGAGTAGGCTAAAAAGCAGTTAGGGTTTAGACTATAACTGAATTTTAAAAGATAGTATTTAGGAAGGTCACAAAGAGAAGATGGGGTTCGACTTTTGGCTGGCTAGAGGAGGTCTCCTGACTTGTTGATAAGCTAAGTACTTGAATCTCATGTGTATTTGATGAATTGACTATGAAATATATGCTCCATTTTACCCTTCAGTCTATTCTTTGGCTTTATTCCTAGCTTGTTTAGCTACACAATTGATAATTCCATTGTTGGTTTATAGTTTTATGCTTGTAGTGCTTGTCAGTTGTGGATGAACTTCAATGTTATGTTCTGTTGGATACATGGTTATTATATTATGTATCTCAGTTCTTCTTTACTTGTGATTTAGTCCCTATTTGGGTTATGAATGTATTCCCTCTTGTCACCAAACTTCACAACCAAAAAAACCTTTCAAAAACCCTAAAAACCTAGTTTTGTTTGATTGAATATTTGATATTGTGTTGGCTTGTTTTTTTGTAGTCTGGAAACAATTTCTGGCACAAAAATATTTGGTTCCATTGCCGGGGAACGAAGTTGAAAACAGATTTTTCCCTGGGATACTTATCATTTCACTGGTTTTAAGAGGTGAACTTAAACCAGCACATCTTTAAGACTACTTTTCACTAGTTTGTCACAGTGGCTACTAGGGGGATTGGAACTAGAAACAGACCTATTTCACCATTGCAATTGGGTGTTACAGATCTTGAACAGATATTGAAGACAGCAAGGAAGATTAGAAGGTATCAGTCATTACCATCCCTATGTGACCTTGACCAGTTGGATGGTTCATCACTTTCATCTGTGTTGAGAAAAGAAGAAGAAACTTCACCTTGGTTAAAGCCTATAATTCTTGACAGTAGCTTCCAAGTTTTCACTGATCCTCAATCTTTCAGAAAATCTAAAACAGTCTCTCCTGGTAAGATACCTCTATTTCAGTTGAAAGTAGGTAAAAACCCCTTTCATCCAAGTTCCATCCAAACCTCTCCATTACCAAAGTCAGTCAGCCTTAAAATGGCAGCCCAAAATCAGCCTATAGACATGATGGACCGAATGGTTGCAGCCATATATGCACCATTGGTTTTGCCTCGTCCTTTAAATGCACTGCCTGGAGGTGGCTATCAGAAATATCTACCTAGGTTTAATGAACAAGGTGAAACTACAGCTGAAGAACACTGGGAAGCTTTTCTTAGTTATGCTGATAACCAAAACATTGAAGCCAAGGATGTATGGATGAGAATGTTTGTGCAGAGCCTTGATGGAGATGTCAGGAAATGGTTTAGGGAGTTGCCTGCTAACTCTGTCACTATCATTGAAGAGCTTCGTGATCTTTTCATGAGACAATGGGGTGACACCAAAGACCATACATACTACATAACTGAGTTTGGAGCCCTTAGGAGGAAAAAGGATGAAACTATTGCATACTTTTCAAAGAGATTTAACAAAATGTACAGCAGAATTCCTGCAGAAATAAAGCCTTCAGAAACATCTGCAAAACTTACATATGCAAATGCTTTCAACCATGAATTTTCCTTACTACTAAGAGAAAGGAGACCTATTTCTTTACTGAATATGCAAGTTGCAGCATTGGAGGTAGAATCTAACATATTGGCTTCCAATAGATTGAAGAAGGAAACAACTCAACAAATTTATGACAGGAAAGGAAAGAAAGAAGCAGCTCCAGGAGGTTCAGCTTCTCATTCTGCAGAAGGGAAGATTGATGAGATGGCCAAGTTGGTGAAGATTTTGACTGCAAAATTAAACAAATTAGAACTAGAGAAAAATTCCAGCAAGCCTATTCAAGAAGGTGAAAGAAACCCTAACAATCAGGACCAATTTAGAAGACAATTTGCTCCACGTTTCATACCTAGAGAACGAAGGAATAATGATATTCAACGGGAAAGGAGAGAAACTGAGGACCAAAGAGTACCACCACCTCTTCAGAACAATGTTTCTGATGAAGAAGAGGTTGATGATGAAGTGATATTTGAAGACACAGATCAGGATGTAAACCATTTTGGAGAAAGATTGTCTGAGGGTTTTGTCACTAAGGAGGAGTTTCTAAATGCAGAATGCTATGATGCTGATATGTTTGAAATAGAGGATGATTTAGGTATGAAAACGACTGCTGTAACTACTGATGTCTATCAAAATGAACTCAAGAAGACTGTGAATCTGATGTCAGGCCCAAAACAGGCAATACAAAGCCCAAAGAAAAAGGTAGTTGTGCCTACTAAACAACAATCTGATCCTGTCAGAGAAACAACATATTCCAGAAAAAACAAAAGAAGAACATGGAGGTTGAAGAGGCAAATAAAATTGTGAAAAATTTCAGCCTAGAAAATGAATTAAGCAAGTTAAAGATTTCAGTTCCTTTAACTGAACTCATGAAAAATCCTTCCTATAAAGAGACGATCCTTAAGATGATTAATTCAGTAAACAATCAGCCTATTTCTGATACAGTAAATTTGAAAGAAGAAAATCCTAAGATTTTCATTGGATCATCCTTGGCTGAAAAAACTGAGAATGAAGCAGGTGCTTCACCTCCATTCTACATTATTCTGACAGTTCATGAACAAATGATACATAGTTGTTTGTTAGATTCAGGAGCATCACACAATTTAATGCCAAAGGCTGTTATGGAGGCTTTAGGTATGAGTATCACCAAACCCTATCATGATCTGTATGCATTTGATTCACGAGCTGTGAAGTGTTTAGGGGTAATAAAGGACATGGTTGTCAGTTTGGCTCAATTACCCATGAAGAGTGTAATCATGGATGTAGTGGTAGCTGATATTACACCTAAATTCGGGTTTATTCTCTCTAGATCTTGGGCAAAGAAAGTTGGTGGGACCTTACAAATGGATTTATCCTATGCTACTATTCCTGTGTTTGGAGGAGAAAACAGAAGGTTGTACAGAGAGCTTCAGTTTTCCTATATTGTAACAGATGACAAGAACCCTACCAACCATCCTCTGTATGTTGTTGATAAGGATCTGGGTACTTGCATGTTACATTTTAGTGACGATGACAATACTGTTGGTTTGTTACATGTTGAAAGGGAACAACCAGTAAAATGCAGCAGGGAAGAAGAGGATGAGCTTTGGCAATTATACTTTGATGGATCCTCTTGCAAAGAAGGTGCTGGAGCAGGGGTTCTTCTTATATCCCCTGGAGGTGAAACATTAAAGCTTATGTATAAATTAGAGTTCATTACTACAAACAATACTGCTGAATATGAAGCTTTGCTGTTAGGATTGAAGGCTGCAAAAGATTTGGGCATTCAGCAGATTTCTGCATTTGGCGACTCCGAATTAGTTGTTCAGCAGGTGAAGAACAACTATCAAGTAAAATAGGATTTGCTGAAAGTCTATCGAAATGAGGTATGGGACATGATTGAAAATTATTTTGTAGCCTTTAACATTACCTATATTCCAAGAGACCATAATCAGACTGCAGATTCATTGGCCTTGGCTGCTACACACTTTAGAATCCCCAAGACTACACAGTTGAGGTATCCCATTGAAGTTAGGTACAGACCATCTGTACCTGATAATGTAAAGTAGTGGAGAGTGTTTGAAGATGACATTGAAATTAAAATATTTTTAGAGCTTACACATGAGTTTTCTAATTCCCTGATTGATCAAGAGGAAGATGAAGGGGATGAAGAGGTGGAAGAGATTGTTGAAAATGAAATAGCTGGACACAAAATCATTGAATTAAAAAGTAATTTCATCCCAAAAGGTTCGGTACCTTTGGAAAGGATATTTTCAAAAGATGATACACTCTTAAAACCTGTTGTATAGTCCTCAGAAGAGAATGTGGAGGATTGTAACATTGGCTCTGCAGAACAGCCTAGAATGGTAAAAATTTCTAAAGCACTTACAACTGAACAAAGAAACAGGTACATAAAATTGTTAAAGGAACATGTTGATGTTTTTGCATGGTCTTATGAGGAATTGAGAACGTATGACACTGGAATTATACAACATAAAGTCCCTTTAAAACCGAATGTTAAACCTTTTCGTCAGAAATTAAGAAGGATTAATCCAACCTTGTTTCCTGTTATTGAAAAAGAAGTGAAGAAGTTATTGGATGCCAAGATCATAGTGCCCCTCAGGTACTCTTCATGGGTGGCTAATCTAGTTCCAGTTAGGAAAAAGAATGGAGAAATCAGGTTGTGTGTTGACTTTAGAAATTTGAACAGATCCTCACTAAAGGATAATTATCCTCTCCCTAAAATTGAGCAAATATTGCAGAAAGTGGTCAGGGCACAAAGGATCTCAATGATTGATGGTTTCTCAGGGTACAATCAGATTTCTATGCATCCCGACGATAAGGAGAAGACAGATTTTACCACTCCTTGGGGGACTTTCATGTATGATAAGATGCCTTTTGGTCTAATGAACGCTGGAGCCACTTTTTAGAGGGATATGGATATAGCTTTTGTCGGAGAAAAGGATAAGTTTGTGGTAATCTACTTAGATGATATTACTGTTTTTTCACAATCAGATGATGAACATCTAAAGCATTTGAAACAGACTTTCTTGAAATGTAGGAAGTTTGGCTTGTCCCTGAAATTAAAGAAATAACACTTTGCTGTACAGGAAGGAAAATTACTGGGTCATTTAGTTTCTGCTGGTGGTATAAGGATTGACCCTGAAAGGGTGAAAGCAATATTGAAGATAAGTCTACCAAGAAGTAAAAAGGATGTCCAATCTTTCATTGGTAAAATCAACTTTCTGCATTGGTTTATACCAAACTTTGCTGAGATCATCAAGCAGATTACATCCATGCTAAAAAAGGATTAGGAAGTCAAGTGGACCACTGAAGCAAAGAATGCATTTGAAAAAATCAAAATAGATCTTACTAAAGCCCCTATATTAGTAAGTCCAGATTTTACCAGAGTATTTCTAACATTTTCATTTGCATCAGAGGATACACTAGCAACTATTTTGTTGCAGAAGAATAAGGAGGGTCTGGAACAGCCTATTGCATTCTTCAACAAAAATCTCAGAGATTCTGAATTGAAATACAGTATCTTAGAGAAACATGCCTATGCTTTGGTAAAAGCTTTAAAGTTTTTCAGAATCTATGTTTTGCATTCCAAAGTTATTTCATATGTGCCTAATGCTGTTGTAAAAGATGTTTTGACACAACCTGATAGTGAGGGGAAAAGAGGCAGGTGGATTGCTAAAATCATGGAGTATGATGTAGATATCAGACCTACCAAACTAGTCAAGGGACAAGGTTTAGCCAAGTTGCTGGCTGAATCAAATTACCAAGCTTTCCGATTATATGTGATGGCTGAAGAGATAGCTCAGAAAGAAGATCAAGCAATGTTGGAAAAAAAAGAGATTATGGATTATTATTCAACATCCACATGGTACGCAGACATCGTGTATTTTCTACTGTATTTGCAATGTCTTGAGCATTTAGATAGGAAAGCTGCTAGATATTTGAAGTTAAAAACTACTAAGTATTGTTTAGTAGAAAAGCAGTTATTCTGGAAGGACCCAGGCGGTATTCTACTCAGATGTTTGGATAAATCTAAAATTGGAGGAGTGATTTATGAATCTCATGAGGGTGCTTGTGGAGGTCACAAGTACTGGAAGGCAACAACATCCAAGATTTTAAGAGCTGGGTACTATTGGCCCTCTTTGTTTGCAGATGTATATCAGCAGGTAAGAGCATGTATCCCTTGTCAGAAATTTGCTGGCAAACAAAAATTACTGTCATTGCCCCTAAAACCTATTGCAGTAAGTGCTCCTTTCTAGAAATGGGGTCTGGACTTTATACAGGAGATAAGTCCATCTTCCTCAGGACAACACAAGTGGATTCTAACTGCAACAGACTTTTTTACCAAATGGGTGGAAGCTATCCCTACTAGGAATGCCACAGACAAAGTGATTATGGAATTTATTGAAGAAAATATCCTTAGTAGGTTTGGGTGTCCTCAAAAAATAGTAACAGATAATGCAAAGGATTTTAAGTCCATGACAATGGAAGCATTTTGTGAAAAGAATGGTATCTTGCTGAAACATTCAACTCCTTACTATCCCCAAGGTAATGGTTTAGCTGAGTCTTCAAATAAAAACATCATTCAGAGTATCAAAAAGTTGCTTAAGAATAATAAGAGATCATGGGATTCTATGCTGAAATATGCATTATGGGCTGATAGAATAACAGTCAAACAAGAAATTGGAACTTCTCCTTTCCAATTAGTGTATGGCACAGATGCATTTTTTCCTGTTCAGTTGAGTATCCCGGTGATGAAGTTTCTTCTGAATTGTCAGGAAGAACCAAATAATATGCAGAGAAGGATTTATGAGATGACATAGTTGCAGCAGAACAGGGAAAAAGTGGAAGAAAAGGCATAGTTATACAGATTGAAGATTAAAAGCAGATTTGACAGGAAAATCAAAGATAACACTTTCTCAATTGGTGATATGGTTTTGAGGTGGGATGCCAGGAAAGAGCAAAAAGGGAAACATGGCAAATTTGATAATCTCTGGTTTGGCCCTTTCCTAGTGTCTAAGATTTTGGAAAATAACACTTTTGTCCTGCAGTCTTTGGAAGGTGAGGAATTGTCAAGCTCAGTTAATGGACGATTCCTCAAGCATTTCTACAGTTTTTAAATGGAATTTTAATTTTTCATTGTATATACCGATGTGATTAAAACACAATAAGGACTCCATAACCCAATGGAAATTTTGCAGACTAGTAGGTAGCAGAAAAGAAGGCACTGGTCTACAGGTTCTTGAAGCCTCACAGGGAGGACTTCATCCCGCAGCTAGAGCCAGATGTTAAGTCATGAATTTGTTTTCTTCAGTCTTATATTTTGTTTGTGTTTTTTTGAAGCTTGCTCATTTTCTTACTTCTAAGAAATTTTGGTTTAGAGTTCAATTTTGAGTTTATGCCATTAAGTCTTCACTATTTTTTGTTTTCTTATGTCCTGAAGGGTTCTATAGGGTATATTTTGATTAACAGTTTCATGAATAGGACTAAGATCAAGGTTTAACCATATAAACCTAATTTAAAGTTGAATTAGTGATCAAATAACACAAAATTTGATTTTTGAATTTTCTTGTAGTGCAAGGGTAAAAATAATGCACTGGCGCGCTACAAGAAAGTTTGCGGGTGCTCAATTTGTCATTTTTCACGCCGATTTCTTCAATGATTTCGTTACTGGGGTGACTAATCACATCAATAAGTAGATTTTATACGTGTCTCGTCAGGATAATCATGCAAACAAGTGTTGGTTATGACGTGAGGGAGATCGTGGAAGTTAGAGGTAAATGCATGGTAAATCATGACATACAGTGGAATAAGGCGAGATTGACAAGAAAGAGGTTTTCGAATTGAGAATTACGAAGCTGGTGTAGACGCTGGAGGGAGACACATTGCTAAAAAATTGGAAATTGGCAGTTGAAGGAAATTAGGGTTTCACAGCGTGACAGTTAGAGGTGAGTTGGAGAGTTGAAGACACCTGGAGCTTTCAATTCGTCTTTAAGCCAATCCAGGAATCGACCTTTAACACCTACATCAAGCTTGCAATGAGGTACCTCAAGTGACCTTGTTCATGGCCTGTTAAATTGGGGTTTTTTCTGTTAAGCCTTATAATGTCAAATTGTTAGAGGAAAACATAAATTCATGTATTCAACAAACTCCCAATCGTGAGATATTAGTCCAAAAGGTCTAAATGAGCATTGTTTGATGTTAGTAAAGTTCAGCAACAACCCTGTTAAAGATCTTTGGTGCTCTGTTTAACCTAAATTATTCAAATTGGGCACAAAACATTCCCTGAAGTGATAATAGAATACACTGTATAAAATCGAGGACAAGCAACCTATGCGAGTTCAAGGGAGAATTGACTACCAAGACTGTGAAAACTTGAAGAAAATAGGCTGTGAAGTCACTAATAGGTTCTGAAAACCATACAGAACATGAAGAGGAGTGGGAAGACTAACAGGGCTGAGCCCACTAAGCTGAATTGGATAGACAAATTTCCAGGATGTGCTGAACTCTTTGACAATGCTTGATGGTTGAACTTCTTTAAAAATATTGATGGATATAATACTGAAGCTTCTCACAAATTTTCTCAGTGTTATAACCAAGATATAGTATCATTTGATACCTTGAAGTTCAAGTTGACTACAGATTTGGTGGCTGAAGCAACAGGGGTCAAGAATGAAGGAGAACTTTGGTTCAAAAAGGTGCCATTTACTTTCAATGCCCAAAGGTATCTATTGCCTGGTATTATTCCAGATTGGGGCAAGGGAGTGCCCATCCATAATTTCAGAGCTGAATGGGTAGAGCCTATCAAGGTTCTACAAAGCTACATTACATGTGAAGGAAGGTATGCCTTTGTCTTCAAGTATCATTTCAGGTTCCTTCAACACCTTAGTGGTGAATCAAGGATGAATCTGCCTTTCTTCCTGCTAAAGAGCTTGCAGAAAATGTCCAGCAGGATCAAAGAGCACCAAGACCACACTAGTCAGTCCATATTTCACCATGGACTAATTAAACTTATTATTAACAGTGTTCTGCAAAAAGAAGGAAAGACTTGGGAATACTTTTTGTTTTGGTCTGGGTTCCAAAACAGTCAAGAAGGACAATCTACCAAAAAGTCAGCTGATAAGGGACAAACCCTAATCAGAAAACTAAGACAAAAAGTGAAGGTTGAAGGTGAAGAATGTGTCAAAATAAAGGAGGTTTAAGAACCTTCAAAAGAAGATTGTGAATCCAAGCAGCATCCAGATGACAGTGAGGACCAAAATCTGCAGTTTATTCACAAGGAAACTCAGCCTGTTCAGAATGAAGCACCAACAGAAAAATTCGTGGATGAAGAGATTATACTTACAGAAAATATTTCAGGAGATGAAGGAAATACTAAGGTCCAACAGCAAAGTCCAATTACAATCTTGTCTGAAGATGAAGCATACTTATTAGAAGGGGATGAATTGACTGTCAGTGATAAAACTAGGGTTGGCCCACAAAAGGAGTTCTACAGTCAGGAGGATAAGACAACAATATCAAAGAAAAAGAAGATTAAAGTTAACGAATTTGCCTCTATCACTTATCAAGGCAGAAGTTTAAAAATGGTAGGAGAGCTTGCTCCAAGCTGGAGACCCAAAACTAGACCCAAAAACAAATTGAGGCTAAACATGAAGAAATTATTAAACCCTAAGTTGAATACAGAAGGGATAACTATGATTGATACTTCTTCCTCTGATGAAAAGATGGATTCTAGAAAGGGTGACAGCAAAGGGAAAAAATCATTGAAAACAAAAGAAGAATCTAGCCTCACCGAGACCAAATTGTCTGCTGTGTTTTTGGAAATACGAGGTAAAATGTTGAAGGATCAACAGAAAGATGAAATGGAGGTTTCCTGTTTAGAAAAAAAACTGTTGATTGATGAAAATGATCCTGCTAAAACTGATAATCAAGAAAACCCAAGTTTTCATGATACTTCCACAGAGCTGCTGCCTGAGGATGAAGAAATTTTTAGAAAGCTTAACATTCCATGGCTTCCTAATGAACTGCAAAATACAACAGGAAGCAAGGCATTTGACTTAGAGAAAGAAAATCTACAGAGAACTATCAACCAGTATAAACATCAAGTAGAGTATATGCAAGAGACAAATGATGGTTTGATTATAGTTAATAAAAGGCTCAGGGAAGACCTAGAAGAGGTGAATAATCACTACCAAGAACTAATTGCAGTCTCCAAAGAGGCCTTAAAAAGGAAAAGAAGTACAGAGGTACACTTTGTAGGATTAAAATAGACTGTCAGAAGCCTACAAAAACAGAATGAAGAGCTTACTAGAAGAATGACAGAGATGGAAGCAGAGCAGCAGAAAGCTAGGAGAAAGGCCCAAGCCTTAGAGGGGAAAGCTCTATTAGCAGAAGCTGCTAAAGATCTATGAGCATTGTTAGCAAAATCAGTTACTTGTTATGTTTTGAAGAATATTTTATTTTTGTAATTACTATTTTGATAATACCCTATAGATGAGTAGGCTAAAAAGCAGTTAGGGTTTAGACTATAACTGAATTTTGAAAGATAGTATTTAGGAAGGTCACAAAGAGAAGAAGGGGTTCGAATTTTGGCTGGCTAGAGGAGGTCTCCTAACTTGTTGATAAGCTAAGTACTTGACTCTCATGTGTTTTTGATGAACTGATTATGAAATATATGCTCCATTTTACCCTTCAGTCTGTTATTTGGCTTCATTCCTAGCTTGTTTACCTACACAATTGATAATTTCATTGCTAGTTTATAGTTTTTATGCTTGTAGTGCTTGTCAGTTGTGGATGAACTTCAATGTTATGTTCTATTGGATACATGGTTATTATATTATGCATCTCAGTTCTTCTTTACTTGTGATTTAGTCCCTATTTGGGTTATGAATGTATTCCCTCTTGTCACCAAACTTCACAACCAGAAAAACCTTTCAAAAACCCTAAAAACCTAGTTTTGTTTGATTGAATATTTGAGATTGTGTTGGCTTGTTTCTTTGTAGTTTGGAAACAATTTCTGGCACAAACAGATTGTTTTGAGTGATTGGAATTAGATAATCTGAGTATCTCAAAGATAATCAAAAGTCCTGAATCTATTTATGCAATAAAAATTTCATTTTTAACACTAAAAATCTCACTTTCAACAATAAATAGTGTTACCTGATTTCGATCCAATGGTCTATAGATTAGCCAACTCCGTTACCAGAGTCGTTTTGTTTTTTGTGTCAGCGCCAACCCACAAAATTGAAATAATTAAATCGAATAAGTTGTCTTGTGGTTTACATCCAAGCTCAAGTAGACAGGGAAACTTTTTCGGCTAGCCTACTCAGAAAATATGTTAATGATCATAAGCTTAGATCTGGCGCCAAAGCATATATAATACTCCATTTTGTTTGCTCTCCCCACATTCAAATGAAGAATCCTTCTCTTCGAATGGTAAACAAGTTTTTTGATATTGTTGTTGTTGGAATAATGTAGAAATGTAAGGCTGCATAATAGTGATTGGATTGTGTGCACCTCATAAGATTAGGAGATAGGGTTGAGATCCATGAGTGCAGGATCTAAAATCTTGGTTCGTTGATGATTGTTCATTGTATATTGTAATCATTTGATATTAGATAATCAAAATGGTTTTGATACCATTTATGTTTGTATGTGCAAGCCTTTGGCTCTGCACTTCCTACTCTCAAGGTTTCTAATTTGGTATCAGAACCTTCGAGCCTGATTGTACTATTTTTGTGAGATTGCTTGATTGGAATCCTGCTATGTGAAAGCCCTGTTGGTGGCCTGCCTGGAATTTCCTACGTGGAGTAGAGGAACCCGAGCTACGAGACGAAGAGAAAAGTGATGTTGTGAGAAGAGTGCCCGTTGTGGCCTGTTGTTGTTGTGTGTGCCTGGTGACCTGGAGTTGAGTTGTATCTCCTCCTGATGCAGAGTGAAGCCCCTTTGAGGCCCTATTGTGGTGTGAAGAATGGATCGTTGTATCCATCCGTTGTTGAGTGATTTTAGTTGTTGGCTTGTTTCCTGAAGGTTGGGGCACATTAAGTGAAGATTGCTCAGAAGCTGAAAAGAAAGATGAGTCACTCAGCTGCCAAGAAAAAGGTTGTGGAGTAGATCATTGTTGCATGAGTGTCGAAAGGGATAGGAAGGATCTACTATCAAACTGAGGCTTTGCAGAGTAAATCACTGCATTTACTTGCTTGCAGAAAGACAACCAGATCTAAATATTATTTTTTTATAAATGTTGTCAGATGAAGACCCGTAAGGAGGAGTCCCCCAGATGCCCTTGAAAAGCCTGTGTTTTCTTGAGATTGCAGTAGAGGAAAGGCCGTAAAGGGGAGACAAGTTACTAAGGAACCAAGTGAGGTTGATCCGAGATCTGAGATACGGAGGCTATCTATAGCAGAATTGGCAATTTTTCGGAGGCGTTGGCCAAAAGCTGTTGAGAAAGACAAGAAATGGGTGGACCCGTTTGAATCTTTGAATAAAAGGAGAAGCTAGCCTATGCCACAACTCAGATGACCCAAATTCCAGTGCAGTTATAGGGGTGTTATTTCTAAGTGATCCATTCTTTTCAGGTCAGGAATATAAATTCCAACAAAGTTCTATTCGTAACCATTGACGTTCCAATTGAGCATATTATGTTGTTTCTCTTCCAATAGGAACAGATTGGTGGATGTATTATTGTTCTTTCTATTGTTTTCCCTCCTGAGCAGCTTGTATCGAGCCATTCTCTATGTTAAAATGGTGGGGTGAATGTATAATTATTTAATAATTCTCATCTTATTGGTTTTCGACTGCTGGCTGGAGTTGTTGGATTTTCAAAGGTTGAATTGCAGTGTCTGAGTTGTTCATAAGGAGAAATCGTTGAGTGTGTTGTGCTAAGGAGTGGAGAAATTGCTGCCAAATATTTTTTCTTTCCACTCACGTGAAGAAAACTCTAACACTGATAAATTTGTTTGGATCTGGTGACTCCCTACCCAATAGCTTCCTGCGCTAGTTTTGTTTGTTTCATCTGAGGACATCACATGTTTCACGCCCTCACGTATGAAGAAATCGTCGTCCATCACACTGCTGTGAAGAAATCGCTGCCCATCAGATTATCCCATTTTCGGCTGGTATATTTCAGTTCCTTCCACGCTATTGATTGGACAACGTTTTTGTGTGGAGAACCTCCTACAATAAAAAAACAAAATGCACGATATAACAAAAATATTGGAGAACAAAAGAGATTTTATTGATCGCAGGCCACTTCGAGGAGGCAACCTCCTTTGAGGAAGCTCAATACAAAATAACTCTTCAATGATTTCATTGGCCTCAATACTTACTTATATACTAAGTCTAATCTAGACAACTATTACTCCCCATGAATGTGGGATAATACAACATACTAACTAGATGACTTAACATCAACTATTAATCCCCATGAATGTGGGATAATACAACATACTAACGAGACAACTTACAAAGCATATGCATCCAACAAAATATAATAACAAAATAAAGAGGAGGGTTAAAGCGCGTTCTTAACATCCCCTCCCTCTTAGCAAAGCTTTGTCCTCAAAGCTTTAGATGTGGAAACGATTGCTGAAGCTGAAGGAGTGGTTCCCATGTATCCTCCTCTGGTTGCAGGCTATTCCATTGAATGAAGACCTCTAGGATGGACTGAGAGTGAAACTGACAAGTGCGCTTATTGGGGATGGTCTCTGGCTCCAGAATGATAAATACTTCATTATCTTGTTCTGGTAAAATAGTTTGTGCTCTGATGTTGGTGCCAATCACTTGTTGAATGCGAGAAGAAGGAGGAAGTGCCAATTGATAAGCAACTGACCCAATCTTCTGAAGAACTGTATATGTACCAGAGATATTTGGAGCGAGCGTTTGATTCCCTTTGATTTTCAAGGAGGATTTCCTGGAAGGCTGCAGACAAAGAAAAACCATATCACTGACTTGAAAAGTGCACTCAGAACGATGTTGATCGACCTGTTGTTTCATGCGGGTTCTTTCCATGTGAAGATTGTCCTACAGAATGTGAAGAATATGATGTCGGTTTCGAATAACCATGTCAACTTCATGAACTAGTGAACTGCTGGGGATGTATGGAAGGAGTACTGGAGGTGCGTGACCATAAAATGCTTCATATGGAGTCATTTTAGATGCAGTATGGTAGGAATTATTGTACCACCATGATCCCAATTTAGAAGTAATGATCCCAAGCTTCTGATGAAACTTATATGTGCCATAGAATGTTCGAGCCAGCTTATGATGCCCTGGAAGTTTTAGGAAGGATTTCTTGTAAGGTTGCTGTAGAATAAAAACCATATCACAAACTTGAAAAGTGTGCTCAGAATAATGACGATCAAGCTGGTGTTTCATTCAATTTCTTGCCATGTGAATATTTTCCTGTAAAATGTGAAAAATCTGATCTCGCTTTCGAAGAAATGTTTCAACTTCCTGAACTGGTGAACTTCTATGGGGGCATGGAAGGAGCACTGGCAGTTCCTGACCATAAACTGCTTCATATGGATTCCATTTAGATGCAGTAGGGTAGGAGGTATTGTACCACCATTCAGTGAAAGGGAGCTTCCCAATGATGTTGTTGTTTAGAGGTGAGACAACGAAGATAGATTTGCAAACATTTGTTGATAACTTCAGTTTGGCCATTTGTTTGTGGGTGATACCTTGAACTCATCTTCATTTTGGTGCCAGTGTGGCTAAATAGTTCTGACCAGAAATGACTTGTGAAAGTTGCATCACAGAAGATCTGGTCCATGAAAATCTGTGCGAGTGAGGAGGTGACATGGATGGCCGAGGGCACAAAAATGACCATATGGGGAGAGGTGATCAACCACAACCAAGATAATTATCTTCCCACCAGATGTAGGGATCCCTTCAATTAAATCGATCGATATATCTATCCAAACCCGTGTAGGGATGGGCCTGATGTTGGGATGGATGCGTTCAGGAAGGAGTGGAATACGATGGTCGCCTAGTCTTGAAGTTGGAAATTCCATTGGTGCAGCAAGGACACATGCCTATTGATCCAAAATTTGTTGTACAACCAAGGAAGTAGTGGAGACCACTGATGGTTGCATCTGAATGGAATGAAGCTGAGTGATGACACCATGTGAATTCTTCTTAAGGAGATTTTCCATGCGATGTGAATTGATGATGCCGAGAGACCCTGGTTGTAAGCCCTTCAATGTGTGTTTTTTCCCATTGACATAAAATTGCATCCATAGTTCAGCAAAATCCCATAAGATGGGTCCAAGTGTGCGTAACCATTGAGTGCCTAAAATCACATAACAACCTCCTAAGGGCATGACAAACATGTTAGAGCGCAAGGTATAATCTCCAATAGAGATATGCACATTGTGACACTTTCCCTTGCAAGGTAAGGTGCCCCCATTGGAAATCATGACTTTAAAGCTGTAGAAAGGATAGACAAAACAATCAGCATGTTTGGCGATTTGAGGGTCAATGAAGTTATGGGTGCTACCAGAATCAATGAGTAGTGTAAGAGGGATCTTCTTGAAGAATCCCTTGACCTGCATGGTTTGTGGGGTGGTGACTTCAGCTAATGCATGGAGAGATATATCTGGGTGGTCATCATGAGAAGAAGGGTCAGCAGGTGGCTACTGAATGTCGCCCTGGTCATCTACTGGATCTTGAGAAGCTACATGAATTTCAAGTGCAGGCAGAGAAGCCACATCCAAGAGATAGGGATTTTTCTCAGCACATTGATGTCAGCGGGTGAATTTCTCATCACAATTATAACAAATCCAGTGTTCCCTATGTGCCCACATCTCGACTTCAGACAAATGCTTGATAGGAGTGGTTCTAGGAGTTGGAGGGTTGGAGGTCTTTGGGAAACCATATTTATGAATGGAACAAAAGTGGATTTGGGGCGTTGTTGAGCCCTAATCTTGTCCTCTGCCAACTTAGCCAACCCTAGGATTTCCATCATTGTGTTGGGACAAAACATTTTAATGTCAAAGCAGATTATATCCTTAAGACCACTGATAAAACAACTCCTGTAGGATGCATCTGAAAATCCTTCTATGTGCTTGACTAATTTCTCAAATTCTGTCTAACACTCTCTCACAATGCCAGTCTGGCGAAGTTCGGTGAGTGCTCCTCTGAATTCATCAAAACCACTAGGGCCAAATCGTTGCAAAAGGAGTTGGTGAAAATCTATCCATTGGGGCTCTTCATGATCCTTAATGTACCAACAGAACCATTGAAGGGATTCACGTTCCAAATGAAAGGATGCAAGTGGGACTTTGGTGACATCAAAAGTGTTATGCATATTAAAGTATTGTTTTTCCTTCTGTATCCATCCAGTTGGATCATCACCTTTGAAGCGAGGGAAATCAATCTTTGGCCCACGAAAGTTGCTGGAACAAGTGTCTACAGAAGACTCAAGTTGTTGTCGGTTGCTCATGGCTGAATACTGAAGATGGAGGTTGAGAAATCTTTGATCCAGATATGCGAGTTTGGTCTTGAGGGTGACAAGTTCTTCTTCCATTTGTCTATTTTCTCCTGCGCGGGTGACAACCATAAGCAAGTTTTTTTTTTTTTTGGAAATGGGTAGAAAATTAAAAATAGAGAGGGTTTTAAAAAAGAAAAATTTTGAGTTGGGAAAGACGTGAGTGGGTAATTGGGGTTGGCTAGGTTTGGGACACTTTTAAAGGACAAGGAACAAAAATTACGAATTTCAGAAGCGGGGAGAAAGAATGGGAAATTTTTTTAGAAAGGGACAACGAAGCAGAATTCAGAAATGAACACTATGGCAAAATTTGAAGGCGATTGGGTGAGAATTGAAGAAGTTATGACAAACCATAAAATTATACAAATGTGGAATTTCGGGCTTCGGGAAGTGGAATTTTGGATAGGGTCCTCAATGAATGAAATATGCAGAATGGAATGATGGGCGTTACTGTGAATTTTCAAGGGAAATGGAGCTAAATCAAGGAAGATATGGCTAAAAAAAATAGATTTGTTTTCTCTTTTTTTAAATGATGTGGTGGTGCTAGAAAGTTTGTGCTTTATCAACTTGAAATAGAGTAAATGATTTGTGACAATTCTGGAATGTTGTGCATGATAAACTGTAAATAGATATGGACCCTAGGTATATTCGGCTTCCTAATGGTTCAAAGGTAGTCACTCGGCCACCAAGGCTGTCTCAGGCTTGAGTATTGGGGCAATACCCCTCACTTCACGGCGCAGGTAAAACTGCGAACCGCTTGGCTAAAAACGACATCTCTTTGGTTTTCCTCATGGATGGGAATCTAGTCAATCTGGTGGGGGTTGTTTCCTTTTTCACTTGGCGGGTCCTCTCAATGGCCAGCTACTTCAAGCTTCCTGTGGTACTCCTCACAATGAGTTTTAGGGCTATGCCCAAGTACTTCTCACAGTTAAGCTGATAGGGTTTATTCTCTGATCCAAATGAATAGTACTGTTACAAGAAGAATCACTACTGCAATAATCACAGTGCCAAAAAAAATGTGGCAGAAACTCCACCCGATGCCCAAAATATCCTGTAATTAGAGCTAGGGTTTTGAGACGATATTTAAAAATGAGCATAACCTGATCTATATTGCTCAGAATCATTATTATAACCTATTTCTGGAATTGGAAAAGCAACTCTGCTTCTATCATTGCCATCGGAATAAAAATCTGGGTACCCAGTCGAAATGTTTTCGCTCTACAATTTTCGTGGTCATCACCGAAATTCTGAAAATTTGCTGATTTTAAATCCGCGATATCTCCACTTCTGGAACTCCAAATGAGATGGTTGTTTTTTTGAAACTGCGTATTTTTTCAAGATGAATTAATATATGCAACTTGTTTCTTCTGATTCTATACAAAAGTTTCAGAAATTGATCTAAAAGTTGCTGCCCAATTTTTCCCTCTTTTTTTTGGCTAAAAATAAGAGAATAGAAAAAAATTTTGCCACTTGTTCCAAGGAAAGTGCTCTGATTCCAGATGTGGAGAACCTCCTGTAATAAACAATCAAAATGCACAATATAACAGAAATATTGGAGCACAAAAGAGATTTTATTGATTGGGCCACTTCGAGGGGGCAACCTCCTTTGGGCAAGCTCAATACAAAATAACTCTTCGATGATTTCATTGGCCTCAACACTTACTTATATACTAAGTCTAATCTAGAAAACTATTACTCCCCATGAATGTGGAATAATATAACATACTAACTGGATGACTTAACATCAACTATTAATCCCCATGAATGTGGGATAATACAACATACTAACGTGACAACTTACAAAGCATATGCATCCAACAAAATATAATAACAAAATAAAGAGGAGGGTTAAAGCAGGTTCTTAAAATTTTGCTGAGCAAGGAGAGTGCGCTATTAGGCGCCTCCACAGTGCTAGATAGTGCGTCGACGACGCTGTGTACAAGAGAAGAGCAGACTGGTGTGGCTGTTGGCTTGTCCAGCTGCCTGAGTAAACAAAAATATTATTATGTCTTCTGATATAATGTTTAATGCTGCATTAAAACTTGATTTTCAGCCTAATATGATCAAGAATATCTGACAATAAAAGAACAAATTTCAATTAAGCTGGAAATGATTTTAATTGATAAGTTGTTGATTCGATTTAAAGCAACTGAAGAAAAAATAGTCGATTTTGATGCAGAGTTGAAGTTTATTGCAGACTAACTTGAAAATCCAAAGAATTTTGAAAATGTTTGTAATGAAGAACGCATCAAGTTTGCAGAGGCTGAAAAGATATTGTTGAATTATGAGCCAATGTTGCAGAATTACACTACATAGAATACAGCTGATTGTAGACGAGCATGGATGACAATTACTAATTTTATAGAATTTGTTGGACCTGAAGGAAGATCCAGGACAATAGAGGCCCAATCAAATACTAGAATGAACTATACATCAATGTGTGAAGACTTCAAGCGATCAAACTGGAAGAGCAGGAAACGTAAAAACATAACCAAATATTATCTGACAGCAACTAATGTTAAGATGAAGGAGAAGAAGAATTGTAGAGTTCAAGGCTTGGAACCCTAAATTGTTAAATTGTTTTGTTAATTTGTAAGCCTGACTAAGACTGAGACCAGCAGGCATGTTATGTATTTGTCATTATAGAAAATCCATTTATACATTAAGGGAGCATGTTGCAATAATGTAGAAATGTAAGGCTGCATAATAGTGATTGGATTGTGTGCATCTCATAAGATTAGGAGATAGGGTTGAGATCCATGAGTGTAGGATCTAAGATCTTGGTTTGTTGATGATTGTTCACTATATATTGTAATCATTTGATATTAGATAATTGAATTGGTTTTAATACCATTCATGTTTGTATGTGCGATCCTTGGGCTCTGCACATACTAATCTCAAGGTTTCTAAGTGTTGCATCTTTGGGCGTGCTGGGTATTTCAACAATGACCGAGCTCTCAACATTCTGTGGTTTGATTGCACTTCTGGCCTTGTTGGGTGTTGCTAATGCCCATGCTATCCTTAACTTTTATGTTACGGGAAAGGTTTACTGTGATAATTGTGCTGCTGGATTCCCCACCATGATTTCACCTCCTATCCCTAGTAAGCAAACATTATCTTTCATACATTTCCAAATCTTTTGTAGTTTGTGTAGCTTGTTTTCATTTGGGTCTCTGCATTTTCTTGCTTTTAAGGTATGAAAGATTATATTTGGTGCTCAAGAATATATATGGTATTGATATTCTCTCTATTTATAACGCTCTTTTCCAAAATAGAGCTACTGCCGTTATTCCTTTCATTTTCTCCATTACTTTTTTTAATAGAAATTATGCTCGGGTTTCTCATATTTATATTCTGAGTGCATTGTAGGTGCCACTGTAGTTGTTGAGTGCAAGGATGATGGTGGTAAAAGGTTATTCTATAATTAAGAACACACCGACAACAATGGGATTTTCATCATCGATGTAAAGGGTGATCATCACCTTTGTTCGAAACTTACAAGTTACGAGAGTCATTTTGTTGCATCAGCGTCAACTCGCAAAATCAAAATAAGAAAATGGAATAAGCTGTCTTCTGTAGGTTTACAGCCAAGCTCGGGCGGAGGGGGAACTTTTTCGGCTAGCCCAATCAGAAAATCTGTTAATGATCATAGGCTTATATTAGGGGCCAAAGCGTATATAATACTCCATTCTGTTTGCTCTCCCCACATTCAAACGAAGAACCCTTCTCTTCGATTCGTAAACCAGTTTTTTGATATTGTTGCTTCTTTGGGCGTACGTGCTGGGCATTTCAACAATGGCCGAGCTCTCAACATTATGTGGTTTGATCGCACTTGTGCCCTTGTTGGCTGTTGCTAATGCCCATGCTGGCCATAACTTTTATGTTATGGGAAAGGTTTACTGTGATAACTGTGCTGCTGGATTCCCCACCAAGATTTCTCCTCCCATTCCTAGTAACCAAACATTATCTTCCATACATTTCTAAATCCTTTGTAGTTTTTGTAGCTTGTTTTCATTTGGGTCCCTGCATTTAGAGCAGATCTGTTGCTGAAGAATAGATCCAGTATTGAGATTCTCTCTATGTACAATGCTCTTTGTGTTTTTCAAAATAGAGCTATTGCTACTGTGCTCACATTGCTTTCGTTTTATCCATTACTTTTTTTTAATAGAAATTCTTCTCTCATGTTAGGATTTCTGATATTTAGAGTGTGAGTGCTTAATTTGCAGGTGCCACTGTAGCTGTTGAGTGAAAGGATAATGCTGGTAAAAGGTTGTTCTATAACAAAGATAGCACCGAAAACAATGGGCTTTTCAATATCGTTGTAAAGGGTGAACACGAACACGAGGCCTGTGAGGCATATACACTCAGCAATCCCACAACATGCAACATTGGAATAGACAGCAACCGCACTCCAGTCTACTTAACGCACAACAACGATATTGATTCGGACGAAAGGATGAATGGGCCTTTTGCCTTCAGATCTACCAAAACCAACCCTGCTTGTCACGCTGTGATGGGAGAGTATAATCTATATTCTAACTAGCTAGAGTTTTATGTTCCCTATATGCAATATTTCTCTGTTTCTAGAATATTCATGGCTTCTTTCTATTCTGGTTTTTTTGACAAGCTGTCTTCTTTCTGTTCTGGCTTTTTGGCCGAGTGATAAGACTGTTTCTCAAGGATTCTCCTGTTAGAGAATCTATGCTACCGGTAAATAATATCTACGCATTGAGGTAGATTAAGGGATTGGTGGTGTGTGTTGAACGTTTGATCCCTGATTTCATTGCATTAGGTATATTTACAGAAAGTGCCAATGGAATAAAGGAAATTTGTTTTCTGTGAATCAAATTCTTAAAAATCTATGATGACTTGACAAATTGGTTCTTTGGATCTACATTCTCTTCCTAAGTTCAATATATATATTTTTTAAATCACAATACTGTTTCTGAGATATAAATATTTATTTTACAGTTCAAACTATATATTGATCAAAGTATTGTTACCCTTTAACACAAAAATTGTAAGACAATGTTCCTATGCACGCAACTACATTTGTTTCCTTTACAAGGCTACCTACTCTTCTGTTGGAAAAATTATGGTAGAGAAATGTTGCCAGTTGCCGTAAGCCAGAACCATGCTTCATTTTGTTAAATACATATTTTTATAGAACTCACAAAAGGATTAAATCCTTGTTTTGTATACAACAAATTTAATAACAATAAGTTTTTTTAACGAAGGATCTAAGTTGACCAGGGTTCAACATTGGTAAAATTATTTATGTTTAGATGGATAGTTAAGGATTTGAAGCCTATGGTAAGTCATTTGTATTCTTAACTTAACTGTTTTGAAGCCTATTGTAAGTCACTTTTATTCTTAACTTAACTACTTTGAAGCTTATCCAGCATGTATGTTCATGCTGGATAAGCCAGCTAGTTGGCGTGGTCCCCAATATAGCCCCCGATTCTCCACTGGCTAGAATCAGAAAACTAGTTGGTATTGCTCGCCGTTCACTGCTACGAAGCCATTCCTTTTTGCCTTTCATTCTGGCATTCGTCCCAATACGAGCTCAGCCCATTTCTCTCATGTATGACTTCAATGAACCAACAACCACCCCGCCCTCACCTCAAATTCGAATTTGAATTGTGGTCACTAGTGATCCAGACCTTGCACCAGCGGATTGCCACTTTATATTAGGCAGCAACCTCCAAGATGCAGACATTCAAAACCTGCTTTCTCACTCGACCACTTTGTCGGAGCTTCATACTCCTAAGTGTAAAAACTGCGTTGCCTTTTGGGCTTGATTATGAGTTAACTATGGTGGCAATTTGTAGAAGCCTTGTTGGCCTCTGAACGAAATGATCTTGCTTTCTCTGAAGCTACTCACCGTGGAATTTATTCTACGGTTTACACCATTTCGTTTTACAGTAAAAAAAATATGGTTTTACCCAGTTTCGACATTGACTCTTAACATTAACATTGTAGGCATTGTGTTGGGCATTAAGCCCAATACATTATAAATATGTAACTACAAAAAACAAGAAAGTATAACAGATTTACACAGAACATCAATCACACAAGAAACACAGAAGTTATGTAGTTCACTCACTAAATGTGGGCTACATCCACTGGACAAGAGCATGCAGTCTTTATTCATCATCAACAATAGTTTACAAACTATCCAGGAGAGGGCTTAAATCCCCAGCTCAATATGAGCCTGAATGGGCCACATATTTAAGCAAACGATCAGTTACACATAACTGATTATACCATCAATGAAACCACCTTGACCTAAACCGTCAATTGGTTGTCATATCCCAAAAATTTACTTTATGCCCTGCCCTTGTCCATTTGTGCTTCTAAATACCAAAGCACCCATTTCACTACTTCACCTGGATTTTTCATGTATCCATTGACCAACACCAAAACAACCGAACCAACCAGTTGATCCTATCCATGCTTGGTCCTAATTCAAGCATAACGCCAACAACCCAAAACACCACATAATTAATACCATAAACTCAATGGTTACACCAACTTCTTGTAAAACATGGTTCAGGCCATACAATGATTACTTTGAGCTTGCAAACAAATATTCCTATGCAATCTTGAGCACCTTTTATGCTCCACCTCGAACTTTGCATCCAAAGACCTTAGCCAAATCCGGCCACAACCAAATATGAGCCTTTACAGCCCACCTTTAGGTCTCTTTACAATGGAGTTAACCAAGCCTTTAAAATAGGCTTCATTACATGTAATTTCATGGACAAAAAACATACTATGGGCAACCAATACAATGCGCCCAACAACCAACTCATGCCCTACCCCTTTTAGTTTACCTAAATATACATCTAGTTTCATAGGTAACTAAACAACCTAGAGTATGCATGCCATTCCAGGTCTTACAGTCACATGCCCAATTACATGCAAAATTTAAATTTTACAACTCCAAAAAAATATTTTATTTTTTATTTTTTATTTTTTAAATGATGATTCCACCATCACCATTGTTGCCATTGCTTTCTTTACCCTTCTGCAAACACCCACAAACCAACTAATAAATATTCCCAAACACCTTCTCTTAGCCCAAATAAACCTCCACTGTAATTCTTTGTAAAATTTGAAAATCACTGATATATATATTTAAAATATATAATATATATATATATATATATATATATATATATATATCACTGCTAAAACTTGCTGTAGCACCAATTTTTTTTTAAATGACCAGTTCTGCACCTCCACGCTGCTTGGTTTCTCCAAGCAACAACGCGAGCAGACTCCTCAACGACCAACTCCAGCGAGCTACACGTGATGGAAATGGGCAGACGCAGACTTCTCTTCTCCAGATTGGCTGACAACGATTCTCTCTCCACGAGCAGGCTTCTTCACACCAACGGACAGACCTCCATTTGGTCATCGTTTAGCAGAAACAACGTCAACAGTGGCTCTTCAACCTCCAAGCTTGTTCTCAAATCCAAACGTCCCGTCCTCCAGCATTTGGTCTCTCATAGCAAACAACTAAATCTTTTTCTCTTATCCAATAGCTCTGATACCACTGATTGGATATAACAATATTTTATATATATAACAATATTTTTATAATTGTTAATTGTTAATCAAAGATTAATTGTTGTTTATAATTGTTACATAGTCAAAATAACAATATTCTTTCTAACTACCTCATCTATACTCAATTTATTAAATTTTTTCATATATATATATATATGAGATATCTTCAAATAAAATTTGAAACTACAACTAACTTTGAACAACTATTAAAAATAAATACTCAATTGTTAAAAATTAAAAGTTGAGTGTATAGGAATTCCTTGTTCTAGAATTACATATTAAGCTTTATATTTGATTACAAAATAATACATATTGGTGCTTACTATTCAAACTTTTAAGAGTTTGGTTCATATAGGTTGATATTATTTTATGCTTTTAGCATTATATTTAAGTATGTGTGTGTTTTTCACAATATTCATTTATATTTTTGTGTCATATTTATGGGAAATGGTGACATTGCAATGGCAGCATTTATTAATGGGTTTTCAATGCTTGAAAGAGTTAACCTCTCTCCTATTGTATAGAGATTATAGAGCAATGGTTGAAATCTCACTTACCTACAATAGCTTTCCAATCTTAAGATTCATAATAGCTTCTTTATATAGTTTGTAGGGAATATTCTCATTCCACAATATTGATTTACATTTATTATAAACATCAATAAATTACATCAACTTAGTTCACATTATGATTATAAATAACTAAAATCATTAAATATAGAAACATTATTTACACTTTTGATTTAGGGTTTAATTAAAATTATTAAATATAGAAACATTATTTACACTTTTGATTTAGGATTTAGGTATTTTTTACTTTTAAAATTTATATTTTTACTTTTTAATTAAATTTTTATTAGACAAATCTAAATTCTTTATAACTTTTTTTTAATGAAAAACTTTACTTTATTCTCTTTTCTCAATATAGAAAGGAGTATTAAAGAAATGACTAGTTATAATTTTATTTTTTAAATTAATCTTTATATTAAATAAAACATATGCTATTTTTGAAAATCATATTTAATTCCAAATAAGTTAAAGAATTTACAATATTTTTTTTCTAAAAGTCATATTTAATTTCAAATAAGTTCTAAATAAATGAAAAAATTTACACTTTTAGCCAAATTATTGTTTCCTTGTATTTTAATTATAAAATGGGGTGATATATAATTTTTAGGTAGAATTTTCTTTTAAAAAATATTGAATATATTGTTTATTATAATTTTTAAAGTATTAAAGATATACTCAATGTCTTAAAAGTTATTACAAAAATGTTATTTTTATTGTTTATGGGTATATATATTTTTTAAATGAAAACATGTATTTTTAAGCATGGTAAACCTACATTAAGCTCTACCCAAAACTATACACCTTCTCAAAGTTTTGGATAAAATATTGAAAGACATTACATGTCTATTTCCAAGAATGTTGACTTTTTAAGTTCTAAATTTAAGAGAAGTTAAAAGAAATGCAAATTTAATATGGGTTAAAGTTTTGATTTCATTCCCATCGAGATAAAAAAAATATTAATATATAGAATAGAAATAAGAAAAACATTTTTAAAATTTTTCTTTTTCAAATTGTGCATATGATTTTTTTCCAAATTATATTTCACATAGTATTTAAATTTAAAGATTAAATTTTTTCAATGAAAAGATAAGAGTTATGTAATTTTTTCTTTAAAGAGTGACATGAAAAATATATAGTGGATCAATTAAAATTGTCACAAAGGCATTATCAAGATCAAACATAACTTGCAATATTCTAGAATATACACTAGTGTTCCAAATTATTCAAATAAAACTCTCTCTCTCTCTACGTGTTTATGTGTATTTTTGTATCCATTAATGTAGTAGTAGGAATTGCAAATATATGTCTTTTTTAGAGTATAGGAAGCTAGCATGCTTTATTTAAACTTTATTTTAATTATTATTTTTAGTGTATATACTAGAATATACACTAGTGTATATACTACAATATACACTTTAGTGTATATTCTAGTATATACACTAGTGTATATTCTAGTGTATATACTAGAATATACACTATTGTTCCAAATTATTTAAATAAAACACTCTCTCTATATATATATATACGCGGTTATGTGTATTTTATCCATTAATGTAGTAGGAATTGCAAATATATGTATTTTTTTAGAATATAGGAAGCTATCATGCTTTATTCAACTTTATTCTAATTATTATTTTTAGTGTATATACTAGAATATACACTAGTGCATATATTATAGTATATACACTAGTGTATATACTGTAATATACACTAGTGTTCCAAATTATTCAAATAAAACTCTCTATCTTTATACTTGGTAATGTGTATCTTTCTATCCATTAATGTAGTAGGAATTGCAAATATATGTCTTTTTTTATAGTATAGGAAGCTAACATGCTTTATTCAAACTTTATTTTAATTATTATTTTTAGTGTATATATGAATGAATACACTAAATAAGTTATGAATGAATGCACTTGCATTTTTATATGTTTTCAATTGTTTATGCATGGCATGGGTTGGACTTAGATGTTTAAAACTCTACTATATTCTTTTCATGTCACTCTTTAAAGAAAAAATTACATCAACTCTTATTTTTTCATTGAAAAACTTTTATCTTTAAATTTAAATACTATGTGAAATATAATTTAGAAAAAAATCATATACCCAATTTTAAAAAGAAAAATTGTTTTTCTTTTTCTATTCTATATATTAAGTTTTTTTTTTTTATCTTGATGGGAATGAAATCAAAACTTTAACCCATATTAAATTTGCATTTCATATAACTTGTCCTAAATTTAGAACTTAAAAAGTCAAAATTCAACTTGATCAAAATTATTGCTACATAATGGTTGGAATAGACATGTAATGTCTTCAATATTTTGTCGAACTAGGCATTGGTCGGTATTGCAAGACAACCACAACACTTTGAGGTGTATATTTTTGGTTAGAGCTTAATGTAGGCTTACCATCTGTAAAAATACATGTTTTCATTAAAAATATATATATATATACCCATAAATAATAAAAATAACATTTTTGTAATAACTTTTAAAACATTGAGTATATTTTTAATACTTTAAAAATTATAATAAATAGTATATTCAATAGTTTTTTAATTTTTTTTTCCTACCTAAAAATTATATATCATCCCATTTTATATTTAAAATACAAGGAAACAATAATTTGGATAAAGTGTAAATACTTTAATTTATGTAAAACTTATTTGGAATTAAATATGACTTTAAGAAACTTTAACTTATTTGGAATTAAATATGATTTCAGAAAATAACACATGTTTTTTTTAATATAAAGATTAATTAAAAAAGTAAAATTATAACTAGTCATTTCTTTAATACTCCTTTCTATATTGAGAAAAGAGATTAAAGTAAAGTTTTTCTTTAAAAAAATTTATAAAAAATTTAGATTTGTTTAATAAAAATTTAATTAAAAAGTAAAAATATAAATTTTAAAAAGTAAAAAAATACTTAAACCCTAAATCAAAAGTGTAAATAATGTTTCTATATTTAATGATTTTAGTTATTTATAATCATAATGTGAGCTAATTTAATGTAATTTATTGATGTTTACAATAATTACAATAAATATAAATCAATACTGTGAAATGACAATATTCCCTACAAACTATATAAAGAAGCTACTGTGAATCTTAAGATTGCAAAGTTATTGCAGGTAAGTGAGATTTCAACCAATGCTCTATAATATCTATACAATAGGAGAGAGGTTAACTCTTTCGAGCATTGAAAACCCATTAATAAATGTTGCCATTGCAATGTCACAATTTCCCATAAATATGACACAAAACTAGCATACCCCCAAAGCGGGAGAAATGAAACACCGAAAAAATTTCGGTATGTCTAAAATGAACGAAATTATTTTTCAAAACTATGATTAAGTAAGTTGATTCATGGCATCTCACAATTCGAACATAAGCAAGGATCAAATTCAAAAAAACACTTAAAACATAACCGAACTAAAAAACTTAGAATTTGAGTGTGTTTGTAGTTATATAAACATTGAGTAAGTTACATATTTATTTTTTCTTTTATATATATATATGAGATATCTTCAAATAAAATTTAAAACTACAACCAACTTTAAACAACTATTAAAAATAAATACTCAATTTTTAAAAATCAAAAGTTGAGTGTATAGGAATTGCTCATTCTAGAATTACACTGAACTTTTAATTTTTAAAAATTGAGTATTTATTTTTAATAGTTGTTTAAAATTGGTTGTAGTTTCAAATTTTATTTGAAGATATCTCATATATATATAAAAAAGAAAAAATATAATCAATTGAGTATAGATCAAGTAATTGGGAAAAATATTATTATTTTGATTATGTAACAATTATAAACAACAATTAACCAACATTTTTAATATATATATATATATGAAAAAATTTAAAGAATTTTTTTAACTTAATATTTGTACAATATATATGGAAAATGAAAGATTACATAAAAAGTTAATAGGATAGATACTAACCACAACTCATATAAAAATTTGAAATTGTAAATTTTTTTGTATTTGGAAAATAAAAGTAGCTTTAAAATTGGTTAATCAAAATTTATTCATCTTTTGATTGTTTTTTCTCAATAAACATTACACTTATACAAAATATATCAGAAATGAGAAATTATAAAACAAGTTAATAGAATAGAAATTGAAATTGCAAATTAATTGATATAATTTTGGAAAATAAAAAAGTTTTAAAAACTACTTAAAATTCAAATTTTTATTAAAACTTTTACAAAAATTGAAATTATAAATTATTTAATATAATTCTACAAAATAAATTTTTTGAAACTGTTTCAGTTAAATTTTTATTGATTTTTCTCAATAAACAAAACAATATCTTTAGTACTAAGATGCCATCCTAGTGAGTAGGTTTGAATATGTTTTAAATCTACCAATGCCATTTAAAGGGAAGTTTACATAGTAAACTTTAAAAACCCATAAAATGTGTACAGATTTAAAAAAATTCATATGTTTTCAAAAGGATATACACAAAAAAAATTCACGGCCTTTAGCCTGGTATTCATTTGCACCCATTTTCTTACTAGCAATAAACAGACAACTTGCTCTCCCAATCCACTCCTGGGATCCAACCTTTCTAAAACCATCTTATATTGTATCCCAAACTCAAGTCAATGGTGTCCTTGGTAAACAAAACTACAAACACTATGAAAGCAAAATGAGGTAGGTGGCTATAATCTGGGCCGAAACTCAATTATAAGAAATGTATCATGGAATAGCATTTTTATTAGTAAAAACCCTAGGTGGAAATTATTTCACTACACAAATAGAGCAAGGACTATCGAAATAAAATACAACGACCCGTAAATACATAATTATACAAACACCAAAATTACAAGATTAATTATACAAACACCAAAATTACAAGATTAAGTCTAGAGGTCGAAACACAACGGAGAAAGTAACCTTTCTAGAACTAAATACAGGATTAAGTTCAAAATTATTTAGTCTTTTATGCTAGATACATCCCAGAAATATAAACCAAAAACTATAACCCTTTCTCACGAGGTATAGTTTAAATCAAATTAGCACTGCTTAAATCTTTACAAGCATAGTATACCATCGGCGCTAGCCACCAAAACAAATAGTTATGCCAAAACGACAATCTCTACTAATAGATAAACAAGGTTACCATGAATGCAGAAGCTGAATGGTTTGAGATGATTGAGCTCACGAGAAAACCTTTGAGATCTTACGGACCACTAAGAGAATCATGGATAAACCAGCAAATACTGGAAATGGCCAGTCAAAATAGTACTTCACTCTCCTTAAACAGTAGAATAGTGATAGAATGCCCTTTCTACGCCTAGAACTTATCGGCAAACGCAGGAAGTCTTTATCCGAACAGCCACACCTGCATATGTAAACAAAAGGCTGCTAGTAAGGGTACAAACAGTGAGAAAATGAAATGTTTAATAGTTTATTAACTATGGCTAAAGCCCCATTTTTCTTTCCTGCAATGCTAATGTTGAGAGTCAATGCAGAAACTGGGGGAAACCATCTTTTTTTACTGTAAACAGAAATGGTGTAAACTGTAGAATAAACACCACAGTGAGTAGCTTCAGAGGAAGCAAGATCATTTCGTTCAGTTAACATCCCAACAAGGCTTCTGCAAATTTCCACCATAGTTAACTCATAATCGAGCCCAAAAGGCAGCACAATTTTTCCACTTAGGAGTATGAAGCTCCAACAAAGTGGTCGAGTGAGAAAGCAGGTTTTGAATGTCTGCATTCTGGAGGTTGCTGAGGTGGGTTCATTGAAACAGAGTTTGAATTCCAAATATAAAGTCACAAGCAGCTGGTGCAAGGTCTTGATCATCAATGACCACAATTCAAATTCGAATTTGAGGTGACGGCGGGGTGGTTGTTGGTTCATTGAAATCAGATGTGAGAGAAATGGACTGACCTAATATTGGGACGAACGCCAGAATGGAAGGCAAAACGGAATGGCTTCATAGAAGTGAATGGTGAGCAGTACCAACTGTTTTTTCCAATTCCGACCGATGAAGAATTGGGGGCGATATGGGGGACCACACCAGCGAGCTGGTTTATCCAGCATGAACGTACATGCTGGATAAGCTCCGCCCCTTGAGAGAGAATATTGTTGCAGTTTCTTGGCAGGCTCAAATAGGTTTGTCCTAAGCTTGTCACGCCTAAGTCTTAAGCCAAAAAGGTCTGACTTCTTAATCTTAAATTTAATAATGCAACAATTATAAGTCATTGTGTAGTAATGAAATGTGTCGATCATAAAAAATGTTCAAAAAAATAGCATGATAATGTCATGAGAAGTTGTTGTTTCAAACTTGTCGAAGTTGTTGTTTCAAACTTGTCACTTTTATCCTTAACTGTTTTGGAAGCCTAAACTTCCTATGGGCGAACCTATTTGAGCCTGCCAAGAAACTGCAACAATGTTCTCTCTCGAGGTTGTCACGCCCAAGTCCTAAGCCAAAAAAGTCTCACTTCTTAATCTTAAATTATTAATATAACAATTATAAGTCACTGTCCAGTAATGAAATGTGTCGATCATAAATAATTTGTTCAAAAAAATAGCATAATAACGTCATGACAAGTTGATGTTTCAAACTTTTAATATGACGTAGAAGTGTTGAGTATAAATAAATAGAACTGTCAATCAGGACCGAAGTTTATGGTAGCGTTAGTTATTTGGTTATGAGAGCCTAAGATTGCAATATATCGGTTATGCATCTTTATCTATGAAAACATCCAACATCTGCATTTAGTTTAAAGTCTGAAATAAATGTGAAAGTGCATATTTAGTTTAAAGTCTGAAATAAATATGAAAGTGCATAACCAAACCAATAGAATAATAAGCAACATTCATTTATGTGTAGACTATATGTATTCCGTAATCATTTTGCAATATCATTTATACCAACATTTTACATCAGTCATTATTCATACTATATAATCGTCGTCAGTATGACCACTATGCTATTCTATGCATATAAATATTGGCGATAGCTAGATATAGAACTTGTTGGACGCTATCAGTCAGAGCAACGTTGTCTTAATACACACAAGACCCCGTCGTCAGTGAGCTTGAGCGCATGAATGAACATCAAAACGAATGATCCTTTATGGGAAGGAAGGCTACCACTGTAGTTGCCCTTACAGTGGTAGCCTTCGGGCTGAACACCTAGGGCTGCACCAGACCTTGACAGATGCACAACCTCATCCAACCCGAGCTGGCGAGGGAGGTAGCTGGGTTAGCGAAGGTAGGGAAGGGACCAGCCGGGGTGAAGAAAGTTCAAGAAGAATGATCATGAACTGTCATTATTGGAGTTACATTCAGCTCTCTTTAAAAAGAGATTATATCCAGAATTTATTCAGTCTCTCCTAGCACGAGTAGTGTGTTTTTTTATAACTAATCAACTTTTATATTTCATTCCCTATATTACTTTACTTTCCTGCTAATTGCCAATTTCAAAACTGAATGCAAGATCTGCTTTACTGTTTGAAGAGTGCCCCTATGCAAATTATATTAGAAAGTTGTGATCCTCACATTGGGGAAACTCCCTAGATCACACCATTAAAAAAACACCCATGGAGAAGCTTTGTCGATGGTAGGTGTAATGCCCTAGTTTTGACCCCGTTACATTAGATGTATATGATGTATATATTGTAATGATCATGGTGTGGAGCTAAAGGCCAAGGCCCCGCCATTGATCGGTAATGCTATGTTTTGGGTTTAATTGTCACCGATGGAATATCGGGGCATGCGGCATATGTTTTGAGTTTATCACCATGTAAATTTGCATCTATAATTAAAATGAACACAACCAGCTACGGTCGCGGCAACTAAATCGAATGGGGCATGATTTCCTAAGGATAAGGGGGGTGAAATATTTAACCTATGGGCCAATGGGGAAAAACCAAATGTCTATGAGAAAACCCATCAAACTGTCAACTACCTTTCTTGTCTTTTTCCCCAATCATTTATTTCTGCCAGAATGTGGTTGAGTTAGTTATTGCATGGAATGGGAAGAGTATGGGCAAAAATTCGAATTGGGCAGAGACCCATTTTTAAAAACGTGTTCTGACTTCCTTGGCAAGGAAAATGCCCAAAAACGTATGCCATTCTGCCATGCATCCACGTTTTTTCATTTTCCTCACCATTCTCCTTCACGTTGGGGCTTTTGGGAGCAGCTGGAGTTTTTCCTGTGTCTTTCATTCCGCGTTTTTGGTTGCTGGATTCATTTTTCCCATGGATGGGAGGTCATTTTTGTAGTGCTGGGAATTGGGTTGTCTTCCTCACGTTTTTGGAGCTGCTGGTGCATTTTCCATTCACGTTTTTGGAAGTTTCATGTGTTTTTACCATGGTTGTGAAGAGCCATTCACGTTTTTGGCTGTCTCACTAACTGTTGGTCTCACGCACAGACTATTTGGGGCTTTTTCCCCTGTTGTGAGTTGTGCTCACTGATAAGCTTCAGGACTGTGTGTTTTCCCCCATGTTGTGAGCCGTTTTTGCTGTTACGTTTGGGGATTTGCTGTATGATTGCTTGGGAGCCGTTTTTCCCTGTCTTAAGCTATGATAGTTAATTAGTTGCTTGAGTGCAATGGTTGGTCTTCGGACTGTGAGAGGAGTAGAGATGTTGGCTTAGATTTTCTTGATAAACCTGGTGGATGGAAACCACACAGACAGAGCTAGAGGGTTGGCCTTTTTCTCCATCACCCCTGAATAGCACTGGAAGGGAATGCAGGGCCTGAGGGACTGTGTAGCAGAGAAGGGACTGATTCCTTGTGTTGGGTGTGGATGGGTGTCTTAGAGGTCAGGCTAGTTCTAGTGTAGGTGTTCTTGGCTCTGTAATGAGCTCACCAGCTTAGCAAATTGCCTTCATCGGCTCCTTAATGGCCTGATAAACCCAACTTGGTTGGCTTGGCTATGTGTTTTTGTGTATCCTAGCTATGTGTAAGCCTGCTAGTTCCCTTATTCCTTGGAGAATCATGCCCAGCTCGGGGGTGGCAGCGTTGCTGAGAGATTGATGAGCACGCTAGCCTATGGTTGGGTGGAACGTTGTAGCGACGTAGCTGGTTGCGGAAGAAGTTCTTTATAAGATAAGTAATCTTGTGTATTTTACCTCTGCGATTCTATATTTACTGTTAATTAAAATGGAATGAACATGTTGAATGAATGTTTGTTTTAATGTTGTTGGTTTCCGCTGTGTATGATGATTAAAATGCATCTGTGTATGATAAACATCCCTGTGTGCAAATTTTAGTTTACATTCTCTTTCAGCGTTCTGTTTTAGGCAATTTTAAGCCTGTACATGTTCATGGGCGGTTAGCCCGGTCTGATAAAGCTCGTAGTCGCGTCCTCTACGCTGGTCGGAGGCATGGGGACGTGACCGCATGGTATCAGAGCTCCTGAGTTGCAGCAGTGGGCCTCTATGGGCCAAGAAGAACCAACTGACAGAGGTGTATTTCATTCTACCCAGCCGAACCAGTGGAAGACTGTGAGAATTTGAAATTGGGAAATTTCTGTTTAAGTGTGAACAGTCGGAAGAACTGGAGAAGTTCTTGTCTGCTGTTTCAGAAGGTTTCGTGAAGTCCATGTCCGCCGTTGCGGACGTCGAAGCAATCATGCTTCCAACCCAAAAGTCACCCGACCGCCGACGCCACAGAAAAGTTGAAAATTCGGCTAAGTATGGAACGGTCGGGCCATTGGAGGAAGTGAAATTTCGCTGTTGCGGAAGGTTTCACAATCTTCCCATCCGCCGTTGCGGACGGATTGGTGAAGTCTCCCACCCATCGTTGCGGACGGCGAATCGATTTGGCTTCCGATTGGAAATGCCGCTAACAGCCGACACAGTAAAAGAAAGATTGAAAATTTTTCTAAGTGTTTTAATGTTCGTCGGAAGGGAGAGTGGTCCGACGTCCGATATTCCGAGAGTCCGTCGACGTCCAATGTTCCGAGAGTCCACCGACGTCCGATGTTCCGAGAGTCCGCCGACATCCGATGTTCCAAGAGTCCGCCGACGTCCGATGTGATTCTAACTGCCAAATCGGAAGAGATGGTGAAGTGGGCGTTCGCCGTTGCGGATGAATTGGAGAAGTTTTCTGTCCGATGTTGCGGAAGGAAGAATGGTCTGGGATCCGATTCAGAGGAAGGCAAAGTCATCCGACTTCCGATCCAAAAGTCAGCCGACGTCCGACGTAATTTCCAAGTCGGAAGGTTTGGAGCTTTTTAAGAGCCGTCGTTGCGGAAGGTTCGGAGCTTTCGAGCGTCTGCCGTTGCGGAAGCTGGAGGCATTTACCGGCCGATTAAGAAGACTGCCGACGCCGCAAGAGAAAGTGCGCCGATCGGAAGAGGAAAGGGAAGGAGCGTCCGACGTTGCGGAAGGTTGGAAATTCCGGAGGAGCCGCCGTTGCGGATGACTAAATGACTAGACCACCCGATGTGAAAGGCTTCCGACAGCCGATCAGAGAGTCAGCCGACACCCGATTTGCACAGGGAAAATTTTGAGTTTTTCTATGAGATTTCTCAGCCGATTTCAGCTGTTTCTCAGTGAAATTTTGAGGATTTTCAGGGGTTGAAAATAAGAAATTGGCAAGCCCCCTTGACCCCCGTCGTCCCCCTCAGATAGACGTTCTTAATGAAGAAAGTTTTGTGTGTTTGGGAAAACTATTATTTTATGATTATTCCAAGAGAAGGTAAGTAATGTTGATTTGTATCAATGTATGCATCTAACATTTGTTTTATTAACACGTTTGCAGAATCATAGTCACCTTCAAAAGAAGTATTCCAGGTAGTGCAGTTTGGTAGCTAAGTTGCAGTTCAGTCATGAGAACCCATGATGGGTATGATGCTCGGGATTCTGATGAGCATGCCCGAGATGCCATGGGAGAAAATGTTCGTAATAGGAATGATGACATAGAGTCAAATGGAAGGAGATTCCAAGAGACACCGTCTGATGTTGCAGCCACTATGAGAAGCCTGATTAAAGCCCAGAAGAGCAGCATCAGCTGAATGCTGCAATCTTGCAGAGTTTGACAGACTTGCATAAGAAGATAGACTCTGGACAAGGTACAGCAAGACCAGAAGGCAGTAAGAGCAGTACTAGGAGAAGGAGAAGGACTTCTAGTGGATCATCTGATTCAGAAGAATCCAGCGGGGATTCGAGCTTCTCTTCTCATAAAATAAAAAGAAAGAGACACCATAGGGATCGCTCTCGTGATGAGTTTAAAAAGGCAAAACCTCCTACATTTGATGGTGAAGTAAAGATTGGACAAGAGGCTGAAGCTTAGCTTCTTGGTATTAAAAAGTACTTTCAAGTGCATGATTATTCGGGAAACATGAAGGCAAGAGTTGCCATATTCAATATGAACGGAAGGGCATCCATTTGGTGGGAACACTTCAAGCAAGTGAAGAGGATCAGTGAAAGGAGGCTGAAGTGGAAACAGTTCAAGAAGTATTTCAAGCAGAAATACCTATCTGACAGGTATTATGATGACAAGATTAAGGAGTTCCATGAGCTGAGATTGGGACAGCAAACCATGGAAGAGTATGCTAATAAGTTTTTGGAGCTGTTGAGGTATGTTCTGTACATCCGAGATGAAAAAGTGAAAGTCCAGCGTTTTCTGAGTGGATTACCTCAGTCTTACAAAGATAGAATTAAGTTTTATGAGCCTAGAACTCTTGAAGAATCAATAAGGAAGGCTAAGTATTGCTATGAGAAAAGTAAAGGTAAACCGGATTACCATAAGGCATGGAAGGACAAGAAGAACAAGAATTTCGACCAAATAAAGAAAGGTTTTAACCTTATAGCTTCAGGAATCAGCAGAAGCAGCCATCTCAAGCTGCGAGTAAGCCAGTTGGAGTGACCGGAGAAAAGCCTAAAGATCCACAACAGAATAGAGGACCGCTTCAATGTTGGAAATGTGGAGGACCCCACATGCGTAGAAATTGTCCACTCGAGAATGAGAGTGTAAGACCAGCTTATAACGTTCAAGAAGCAGAAACAGTGGGTCAAGTAGCAAGGGCAGTTCCTAGGATCTATGCAGCACTGGAGGACCGCCAGGCAGATCACCAATCAGCTGTAGTTGAAGTAGCAGGTAAGATTGCTGAGCAATCTGTTTCTATTTTGATTGACCCTGGTTCCATGCATAGTTACATTACTCCTAGAGTAGTGGATATGTGTGCTTTTAAGAAAGTAAAGCATAGGAAGTCTTGGTTATTTCAGCTAACCACTGGAACTAAGAGAAAGGTCAGTGAAGTGGTAGAGAAATGTCCATTGGTCATGAATGGATTAGCCACTTGTGTAGATCTGAATGTTCTACCGCTTGGTTCTTATGATGTCCTCATTGGAATGGATTGGTTAGAAGCTCACAAGGTGAAGCTTGATTGCTACAATAAGACTTTTGAATGCATGAATGAGGAAGGGAACCCAGTAGTTGTGAAAGGAATTCCAAAAGTGATTTCAATACGGCAGGTTTCAGCAATGCAGTTGAAGAAGTTCTGTAGGAAGGGTTGCCAGTTGTATGCAGCTCAGATTATGGAGGAAACGAGAGATGAAACTCCTAGGTTGGAGGACTATCAGGTGCTACAGGAATTCAGGGATGTGTTCCCTGATGAGATTCCAGGGATTCCCCCTAAGAGGGACATTGATTTCACTATTGAACTTGTGCCAGGAGTAGCACCAGTTTCCAAAGCACCCTACAGGATGAGTACACTGGAGATGCTAGAATTGAAGATGCAACTCCAAGAGTTGTTGGACAAGAAGTACATTCGCCCGAGTGTGTCTCCTTGGGGAGCACCAGTTCTATTTGTAAAGAAGAAAGATGGTACACTCAGGTTATGTATTGACTACAGACAGTTAAACAAGGTTACCGTGAAGAATAAATATCCTTTGCCTAGGATTGATGACCTCTTTGATCAAATGAGAGGAGCAAAGGTATTTTCCAAGATTGACTTGAGGTCTGGTTACCATCAGGTGAGAATCAAGGATGAAGACATTCATAAGACAGCCTTTAGGACAAGGTATGGGCATTATGAGTTTGTAGTGGTACCATTTGGCCTCACAAATGCACCAACTACATTTATGTGTCTTATGAATAGTGTCTTCAGCAGGTATTTGGACAAGTTTGTTCTTGTCTTCCTTGATGACATTCTTGTTTATTCCAAGAATGAGAAAGAGCATGAAGAGAATTTGAGATTGACATTGCAAGTGCTTAGGGAGCATCAGTTGTATGCAAAACTGAGCAAGTGTGACTTCTATAGAGATAGAATTCAGTACTTGAGTCACATTATCTCAGAAGAGGGTATATCTGTGGACCCTGAAAAGATTGAAGCCATTATGAATTGGCCTACTCCAAGAAATGTGACGGATGTAAGATCTTTCATGGGACTTGCAGGATACTATCGGAGATTCATTGAGGGATTCTCCAAAGTTGCACATGCCATCACTTCTTTGCAAAAGAAGGGGATGAAGTTCGAATGGACATCGAGGTGTGAAGAAGGCTTCCAGCAGTTGAAGAATCTTCTCACTAGTGCACCAGTATTGAAGGTTGCAGATCCAGAGAAAGATTTTGTGGTATGTACTGATGCATGCGGACAAGGGCTTGGAGGAGTCCTTATGCAAGACAACCACGTGATATGTTATGAGTCAAGAAAGCTGAAGGAGCATGAGAAGAATTATGCCACTCATGATCTAGAGCTTGCAGCCATAGTGCATGCTCTCAAGATGTGGAGACATTACTTGATGGGCAGGAGATTTGAGCTTAGAACAGATCATTGTGGGTTGAAGTATGTATTTGATCAGCCTACTCTGAATGCTAGGCAAGCGAGATGGCTGGAATTTTTATGTGAGTTTGATTTTGAGATCAAGCACATAAAGGGGAAGGAGAATAAAGTAGCTGATGCGCTCAGCAGGAAAATGCAAGAAATGCATGTGGCATCTCTTAGTATTTGCCAATCAGATTTGAGGCAGCAGATTGTTAATCATGTTGCTGGAGATGAATTGTATGAGCAGGTAAAAGACAAATTGCAGCAGCAAAGTCTTGAGAAGAGGTATGAGGGATATAAATTGGAAGGAGATGGGATTCTCACTTATAAAGGCAGAATTTATATTCCAAGTGTGGCAGATTTGAGGAGAGTTGTTATGGATGAAATCCATCAAGCTCCGTATTCTGGACACCCAGGATATCAGAAGACAATTGCTACAGCTAGGAAGCAGTACTTTTGGCCAGGTATGAAAAAGGATATCGCTGAGTACATTTCAAGGTGTATGAAATGTCAACAGGTGAAGGTTGAACATCAACATCCAGCAGGTTTGTTGCAGCCTTTGCCAGTTCCAGAATGGAAATGGGAAGTTATTTCCATGGATTTTATTACAGGATTGCCGATGACTTGGAGACAACATGATTCCATCATGGTTGTAGTAGACAAGTTGACAAAGGAAGCACATTTTATACCAGTTAAGTCTATGTATGAGGCTGGTGACATTGCAAAGGTCTTCATGAAGGAGATATTTAAATTGCATGGATTGCCTAAGGCAATAGTATCTGACCGAGATGTCAAGTTTACTTCCAACTTTGAAGGGGTTGTTTGCAGATTTGGGTACAAAGCTAAACTTCAGCACTGCATACCATCCTCAGACAGATGGGCAGACCGAGAGGGTTAATCAGGTGCTCGAAGATATGCTTCGCATGTATGTGATGGACAAGCCAACCAAGTGGGAAGATTACTTACACTTGGTAGAGTTTGCTTATAACAATGGACATCAAGAATCCCTGGGGATGAGTCCGTATGAAGCTTTGTATGGAAGAAGGTGTAGGACACCAGTGACTTGGGATAATCCAGTGAACAGGATTGTGCTTGGGCCGGAATTGCTCAAGGAGATGGAGCAAGAGGTTGTAAAGATCAGGCAGAAGCTGAAAGCAGCATAGGACAGACAGAAAAGCTACGCAAATAAGCATAGGGTGAACAGAGAGTTCAGTGTTGGGGATCATGTTTACCTCAGAGTGAGGGCAAGGAAGAGTTCCTTGAAGCTTGGAAGTTGTGCCAAGTTGTCACCGAGATATTGTGGGCCGTTTGAAGTGCTTGAAAGAATAGGTCCAGTTGCATATAGACTTGCATTGCCTGCTAGCACTAGGGCTCATAATGTTTTTCATGTTTCTTTGCTTAAGAGATATGTACATGATCCTAACCATGTGATAAATTGGGATGTGATTCAGGTGGAACCCGAGGGAGAGTTCCGAATCGAGCCAATGCGCATCCTCGACAGGAAGGTCACAATGCTCCGGAACCGAGCCATAGGTCAGTTAAAGGTGCAATGGGAGCACTTCGGACCTGAAGAGGCTACATGGAAGCTGGAGGATGCCATGCGATTGGCACATCCATTTTTGTTCAATTCTGCGGAACACTGAGGCGATGCCAGTGTAGCATTTTGTTCAAATTTTGTGAGCACTGAGGACAGTGCTATTGAAGGGGGAGGGGAATGTAATGCCCCGGTTTTGACCCCGTTACATTAGATGTATATGATGTATATATTGTAATGATCATGGTGTGGAGCTAAAGGCCAAGGCCCCGCCATTGATCGGTAATGCTATGTTTTGGATTTAATTGTCACCGATGGAATATCGGGGCATGCGGCATATGTTTTCAGTTTATCACCATGTAAATTTGCATCTATAATTAAAATGAACACAACCAGCTACGGTCGCGGCAACTAAATCGAATGGGGCATGATTTCCTAAGGATAAGGGGGGTGAAATATTTAACCTATGGGCCAATGGGGAAAAACCAAATGTCTATGAGAAAACCCATCAAACTGTCAACTACCTTTCTTGTCTTTTTCCCCAATCATTTATTTCTGCCAGAATGTGGTTGAGTTAGTTATTGCATGGAATGGGAAGAGTATGGGAAAAAATTCGAATTGGGCAGAGACCCATTTTTGAAAAACATGTTCTGACTTCCTTGGCAAGGAAAATGCCCAAAAACGTATGCCATTCTGCCATGCATCCACGTTTTTTCATTTTCCTCACCATTCTCCTTCACGTTGGGGCTTTTGGGAGCAGCTGGAGTTTTTCCTGTGTCTTTCATTCCGCGTTTTTGGTTGCTGGCTTCATTTTTCCCATGGATGGGAGGTCATTTTTGTAGTGCTAGGAATTGGGTTGTCTTCCTCACGTTTTTGGAGCTGCTGGTGCATTTTCCATTCACATTTTTGGAAGTTTCATGTGTTTTTACCATGGCTGTGAAGAGCCATTCACGTTTTTTGCTGTCTCACTGACTGTTGGTCTCACGCATAGACTATTTGGGGCGTTTTCCCCTGCTGTGAGTTGTGCTCACTGATAAGCTTCAGGACTGTGTGTTTTCCCCCATGTTGTGAGCCGTTTTTGCTGTTACGTTTGGGGATTTGTTGTATGATTGCTTGGGAGCCGTTTTTCCCTGTCTTAAGCTGTGATAGTTAATTAGTTTCCTGAGTGCAATGGTTGGTCTTCGGACTGTGAGAGGAGTAGAGATGTTGGCTTAGATTTGCTTGATAAACCTGGTGGATGGAAACCACACAGACAGAGCTAGAGGGCTGGCCTTTTTCTCCATCACCCCTAAATAGCACTGGAAGGGAATGCAGGGCCTGAGGGACTGTGTAGCAGAGAAGGGACTGATTCCTTGTGTTGGGTGTGGATGGGTGTCTTAGAGATCAGGCTAGTTCTAGTGTAGGTGTTCTTGGCTCTGTATTAAGCTCACCAGCTTAGCAAATTGCCTTCATCAGCTCCTTAATGGCCTGATAAACCCAACTTGGTTGGCTTGGCTATGTGTTTTTGTGTATCCTGGCTATGTGTAAGCCTGCTAGTTCCCTTATTCCTTGGAGAATCATGCCCATCTCGGGGGTGGCAACGTTGCTGAGAGATTGATGAGCACACTAGCCTATGGTTGGGTGGAACGTTGCAGCGACGTAGCTGGTTGCGGAAGAAGTTCTTTATAAGATAAGTAATCTTGTGTATTTTACCTCTGCGATTCTATATTTACTGTTAATTAAAATGGAATGAACATGTTGAATGAATGTTTGTTTGAATGCTGTTGGTTTCCGCTGTGTATGATGATTAAAATGCATCTGTGTATGATAAACATCCTTGTGTGCACATTTCAGTTTACATTCTCTTTCAGCATTCTGTTTTAGGCAATTTTAAGCCTGTACATGTTCATGGGCGGTTAGCCCGGTCTGATAAAGCTCGTAGTCGCGTCCTCTACGCCGGTCGGAGGCATGGGGACATGACAGTAGGGGGGGCCAATATCCAAAGCTTTTTGTTTCTTCCTTAGCTTTGCGTTCCTTTGTTACCTCTTCATGGATGAGACAGTTTTGGAATATGGCTAGGTTTCCAGCCTATTGTTATAGCCCAAAATGACACACTATCTTCCTGTGACCACTTTCCCATGATTTTGTCGCATGTCAACACTTCCATGCCGACACTTCAAAAAAGTCACTGAAAAAACACCTAAATTGGAGGAGCCATATCCGAAGTTCTATAACTTCGTTTGACCTTTTCTCTACACCATTGGAAACTTATTCAAGTAAGAAAAACTTTCAAGAAGACTCCGAAGTCTGAAAATGCCCAGAACTATCCTAAAAATGAGAATCTTTGACCTATTCGTGACTTTGGCTACATGGTACCCACAAGTTTCACCTTTGTACTCACGACTTTCCCTTCATACTACCCTCGGTTACCTTGAATTACTATTGTATTCGTGACTTTCGGTACTGCAGCCCACATTTTCAACTTTGCATTCATGACTGTTGTCACTGCAACCCGCAAATATGTCTTGTACATGTCCAAAACTAAATAATTCTCGAAATTTGGGTAGTTTGGGCGGTTATGCAACTGGCTCCTTTAGTTGTAACTACTTTGTCTTCAACCCTATCTCTTCATAAATGTATAAATAGAAGGAGAGAGATCCATGAGAAGGGACTTGAACTTATGCATTTTTATGTTGGAGGAATTGAGACTCTCATTCCCTCCACCTTTTCCGTAGAAGCCATCTCCTTATGTTGCAGAGCTTGGAGGCTGAGTTCCTTGGAGAAGAGAAGCAGCAGAACCAAATCAAGGTTTCGTGAGGTGCCTGATTTGGAGAAGGTATCTTTGTACTTCTTCCATGTTTGATAAAGATGTGATGTCCTTCTTCTTCCCAAATCAATGTCTAATGTATGTTATACTTATGTTTGTGATCATATGTTTATCATAATGAGATTAACTTTTCATATTACTTTGGTTATCATTTCTTTACATTTAGTCATTTTGGTTTGAGGAAGGTATAATTCATTTTGCAGGTCTCTTGGAGCAAGAGGAGCAAGAAGAGGATTGAAGGGCTGATTGGATCAACCTTCATTTGACTAAGGTATGCACCAATCTAATCTATGAAACTTGTTTATATATACTTGCATAAGTATATGCATCTCTCTTTCAACCCGAGTATGCTAATGGCCTCTCAAACCCTATCCAAATGAACATTTTCCTCTACAACAGAATTGGCGACTCCGATGGGGATAGCCTTGTTTGTTTGGGGTTTCTCTGTCTTTCTTCCAGTATTTTTTAAGGTTTCAGGTCCTTCTTGCCACTTAGGAACACCTTCTCATCCTGATAATACACCTCCCCTACCTCCCTAATGCAGTTTTTGGCCTTTTTGGGGCCTTTTCCCACCCATTCGTAGGTCCTAGACTCAACAGTAGCGAGTATAGATTACTCACAACCTGCATTGCTAGAAACCTACGAGTAAATCATGACCTGGAAGTAGGGAAACTCGCGAGTGCCCTAAAAAAACCTTTTTCATCATTTTTTGTGGTTTTTTCTATTGTTTGAGGGTTGTTTAGTAGGTTTTTTGGGGTTCTCTACATCTGCATGACTCTAGGGAGTCAATATTATCTCTTTTAGGTGATTTTTATATATGTGGTAAGTCCTTTTGTAGCATTAGTTTTTTCTCTTTTCTCTTCCCCCCCACCCCCTTTGCTTGGTTTTACTTTTGGATTATGTTTCTGGTCAGCCTCTGTTAATGATCTTTGTCTGATTTCAGAAGCTTACTAGTATGTGTTTCATTCTTCTTTTGTTGGTTAACTTCACCATGCCAAAGTATTTGACTGGTCTCTTATGCAAGCCTCCATTCCAAGTAGGGTTTATACTAACTTTAGGGCAGTCTAGAGTATTTTTGTTGGTTGTATAGCAAGAGTCATTTTGCTTTGTTCTTGTTAAATGCATACTTTAGTTTGCAAGTAAGTTTTCTTTTGCATTATAAAAGAAAAAGAAAAAGAACATACAATTGTTTTAATATGCATGTAGTTTAGGGTTTTTGTATTTAATGCATTGCATATCCTTATTCTTGAAAAAATAAAAAGAAGCTTTTCTTTTGTGGCTTTCATGTTTATGTTTGAAAAAGAAAGAGAATATTTTTTGGTTTTTGCATTTCATTTCTCTTTGCTTAGTCATTTTGTTTCAACATTGAGTCAAAACACCATTGGTTTCAACTTCGCCACCCCCTTTGAGTAATCAAAATCCCTTTAAAATGAACGTTTAATATCTAAATTTATTAGTAATTGTTTGTTTATAGGGACGACACACACTAGTTTAGGCTAGTGTTTTGGGTTAAGGATATCTTAACTGCCAAAAAGTTCAAACTCAAACATAGTTTCCTATCTTTTAGGAAATCCAATTTCGTTGAGAAAGACACCGAAAATCTCCTCTCACATGGGAGTCAAGCACGAGATCATGTGATACTGATTTGTTGGAGATACCCCTCCTCTTCTCAGTAAAGCATACACCAAACATGTTGCACATTTGGGGACTCTCCCAATACCTTCTTCTAGCCCCGTGTTGTGCCTGGTATTGCTTGAGTTTCTAGCTTATCTACCCTGCCCATGTCCATCGGTTGGACTAACGACTATTCCGTCGGACTTTCTCCATGATTTTGGTTGCCTTAGTATCTTGTCTGCTAGGGTAGACTTGGAAGGTAACCTCGATTGAAAATTTGGGAGTGAGATTGGGTGATTCCAACGCTTTCACCCAGAGAAATATTCATGTGATGCAAAGTAACTACCCTCCTTCCTTCACTGGTTAGTTATGGGCCCTCATCATCCCAGCATTTCCTTTGGAATGCATATTTGTTTACCTGGCTGGAATGCATATTTGCTTACCTAGCTTAATACTTAGGTCTTTTTTTCTGGTGGTGTGTTTTTTGTACTGTTGGTTTCATGTCGACCTCAGACTTTGTCTTCTCATTTGAAACTATGGCCAACACCCCTTTGAACACCAACCAAGAGATCCCCATGCTCGGAACTCCTTGTAATATTCCTCTCACAAGGAATGTTGGTGTTCCTTTGATGGCCACCTTGAATCTTCTGGGATTCACCCTATGGATGTCGATGTATTTGTTTTCCACACCAATCGTCCTGAATGCCTCTGATGCTTCTCAAGTAATATCCTTAATTTATAAAGGGAATTAAAGCATTGCTTCCCCTTCACGTGTAGCTTCCTCTCCTCCTCCTTCTACCTCATGTGATGAAAGTTTTGATACTAGTAACTGACAGTCTAAAAGGAAAAAAGAAGGAAGATTAGGAAGAAGACTTGAAAGCAAGGGGGAACCCATTCAACCTCTGCAGAAACTCAACACCCAGCCTCTGCAGTTCATGCTAGGGGCACCTATCCAACCTTTGTAATTCATGTTGGATCTAAGCTCTCAACCTCTGCAATTCAAGTTGATCTTCACCATCCAGCCTCTACTGATCATGCTAGTTGAACCTTTCCAACCTCTGCAAGCCATGTTGGATCTAGTCATTCAACTTATGTAGTTCATGCTAAGGGCACCCATTCAACCTCCCCGTCCAACCTCTACAATCCATGTTGGACCCAACCATCGAACCTCTGCGGGTTATGCTGGCGGCACACACTCAACCTCTGTGAATCTTGTTGATCATACCCATCCAACCTCTGCAGGTCATGTTGGACCCACTCTCAGCCTCTATAGGTCATGCTAGGGGAAAAATATCAGCCTCTGTAGGTCATGGTAATGGAAATCAGTTAGCCACTGCGAGTCATGTTGACATTGTTGAAAAGACTAACCGTTCGAAACACAAGCCCAAGTTTCCTTTCAATTTTTGTGAGGGAGACCACCTTACTTATCAATTCTTGCCATCGTGGAGGTATGAAGATTTTGGTTCCAAGGTCATCCAATTTTTTAACACCCTGAAGTCTCTCAAAAACCATCCTCTCTTAGTCAGGTTGGACCCAGTCACCCATCCTCTAGTGGTCATGTTGGGGGTAAACTCTCAGCCTCAGTAGGTCATGTTGAGACAAAACGGACAGCCACTGCTAGTCATGTTGACAGCATTGAAAAAATTGGTCGTTTGAAAGGAAAACTTAAGTTCCCTTGTAAGCTTTGTGAGGGAGATCATCTTACTCACCAGTGCCATACTATTGTAGAGGTATGAAGAGTGTGGTCTGAGACTCATGCATATTCTGCTCCTAAACAACCTATAGTTTCTCAACAAACTACTCAACCTTTGGTTGATCAAGTGGTCGAACCAATCTCAGCTTTGGTCTATCCCAGTCTCCCTTCGGAGAGTGACCTTTACCATGTGATTGAACCAATGACATCTTTGGTCAATCCCACTCTCCCTTCGGAGAGTGACTTTCTCAAAGTGGTTGAATCAATTCTATTGTCGATTAATCCCACTCTTATTTTGGAGAGATAAATGTTTGCTAGTCACATTTTCTTCATTGTCGGTTCAGAAATTACTTAACAAGGGGGAATAATCACTTCAGATGAAACCCCACCAAGCTCTCGAATTGCTTCCTTTGATTGGGATAGCCTAGTTGATCCACGCCTTCCTTATGATGCACATTTCCAGATAAAGGTCAAAGTTGTACAATACATGATTTCTCGTTGTATTTTTTATGAAGGAGCCTCAGTTAGTATATTGTCTGCTCATGCTTAGCGAGGCATGGGATCTCCGAGCCTTGTGCCAACTTCCAGTCAGTTACTGGTGTTTGATAGAAGAACTAGTATAGCCTTGGGAATTCTTGTTCAAACACCTGTTACTTTGGCTGGGAAGACCGTCTTAGTTGATTTCATGGTGATTGAGGACCCCTTGGACTTTAATATGCTCCTTGGGCATGATTATGTTTATGCCATGCAAGCTATGGTCTCAACGTTATTTCATGTGATGTACTTTAATCATGGCAAATAAATTGTCACTATCGATTAATTAGATTTTCTTGATCTATCTCCTGACCCAACTAGAGACCAGGTCTTTCCTTTATTGATTCCCATTGTTTCAATAGACACTACCCCACCATGGGTGAGCTATGTGGCCTCATATCACTCGCGTTCAATTGCCACTGAAGAGAAGCCTCTGTGTTCATGTTTACCTTATTGGGACCCAGTCCCAACAATTAACCAGGTGATCCATCCTATTGAGCATGCTCTCCACTCTCTTGATCCATTTGAAATTTCAGACATGTGTCCTATCTCAGATGATCTACTTCCTACTGATGAATTCTTCCTAGAGTCCTTGATACAGTCTGGCCTTCTTTTATCTGTCGGTTCAATTGTGACTAAGTCTAAACCTGAATTTCTTGATAAGCCTAATCTTTCCACTGATCGATCTTCTTATGATGGTCTTGTTGAATTTTTTAATTCTCCCTTTGAACGGCAAGTCAGTGATCCTGATGAGTTTGATCTTTTTCTAGATTTTTCAACTCCTATGATACTGAGCTTGTTCCTGCAAACTCTGCCTCCCTTGTTGATCTTTTATTTTCTTCTAAGGTTGGCCTCACTGATTATAAACCCCCAAACCTTGTCCCTGTAGAATATTCTTCGGTTGATTCTTCCTTTACATTCCTTTATGTAGAAGATAGCAAAACCGCATGTGTTTCTTCCAAAGTGACTTGTGTCGAATCTTTTCTTCTGAGTGTGATCCTAGTGTTGATTTTTCTTGGAGACAAGATTCTTAGTTGGGTTCACAACTGTTTGTTGGCCTCGCCTTGTTGTTCAAGTTGTAATTGCATTTTCATGTACCCTGCTCGCGCTTCTGACCCTGATGTCGGCTTCCATGCTTTCAGCTTGCTATATAATCCCTCATCTCCACTCTCATCATTGCTTGACTTTGTATCTTTTTTCCTTTGCAACTTGACACATTTTTCCTCGAGGAGACATTTCCCGTGTGTCTTTATCTTGCTCATGTTCCTTGCATTATGCTTAGGTCTATTCCTCGCGCTTGGAATTAGTTTCTCCTACCTTTGACACTCGTCTCCTCGCATTTAGAGAATTCTTCCTCTCTCTCCTTCAATCTCATTAAAAACAGTAAGGAGGTCATGAGTTTACTGTTTTGGACTCATTAAAACTTCACGGGAAAGATATGGAGTTATCTTATGCCCTAGTCTGACTCCTTAAATATGACTAGATTCCAAGTAAATTTGTTCGTTCAGAAACGTTAAGGTAAATTGAATGATCATCTACATTGGTGGTAAGTTATCTCTTTCTTGGACCATGTATATTATTCACGAGAAAGGAACACTCTATTTTCTTCGGAATTTAGAAGAGTATCTTCAAACATAGGTTTATCTCTTTTCCGAACCTGAAGGACTAAACTTACAAAAAAGGGCCCTGATTGAGCTTAGTTTTCTCTTTTCCGTGCTCTGGACCTAAACATGAAAATATTTTGAGCGTACTTTATGTCTTTTTCATGCTCGCTAAACCCTAGAGCAAAGCATCGAGTTTATTGTTGTTCATACCATTCTCATAAATAAATGGAACTTCTTGAGTGATCTTTCTTTCCTTCACACTCATTAAAACTAGAGCTTTCTACTCACTTATGAAGGAGCGTTGGTCTGGTGATAGTTTACCCCTTGTTCAAACCTTACCACCTAACTACAAAAAAGGCATACCTTAGTTCACCTGGGCTAAGAGAGTTCTCCTCTGTATTGTTTTACCCTTTTTCAGACTTAGGAGACTAAATTTATGAAAAAGAACCCCCCTAGAATCTTATTTGGAGTTTTCAGACTCTCAAAACTATGAAAACACCACTGAGCATCCACCGATTTGGTTTCGTAAAATCCACGAATCACTGATGCATCAAGCATTCTTATATTTCTTCTTCGAGCTTGTCAAAAATGAAGAAGGTCCCGAGTTTTCTTTCTTGGACTCATTAAACCTTTATAAGAAATATGGAAGGAATGTTCATTCACATGCTTTTTACATCATGGAAGCAAGTCTTGTCTCCTTGAGCAAAGCATTAGTTTTGAGTCTATCAACAGTTGGTTCTCATTTTTTGGCCTTATCCCGATTCACAGTTTGTACTCCTCCTGTTGGTCTCTTTTTGAATTATATGGAGAATTTTTCAATGTCTCCTACATTTCAGATTTGTGTCATTGGTCCGTTTGTGTTAAATTCTTCCTAAGTCATTCTTGTGTCATGCTCACTGTTCAATGAAAAATCTTTGTCAGCCATTCTGCAGTTGCCTTGACCTTTTGTGTCAGCCATTCCCTGGTATCAGTTTATTATATTATGTCTTCAGTGGTCCTTGTTGTAAACATTTGTACCAATTCCATATCCACTCAATCTTTGACTTACCTCATGTTGGATGGTGAAGGATTCCTATGATGCCTTCCTTCCAACGGATCTCTTCCTATCGACGTCAACACCTCTTGCTATGGGAATGATATTTAGATTTTGACCATACCTTGGGGATTGCAGTCATCAGTGACAATTTCCCCCGCTATTGGGTAGTGGGAATACCTTAATTTCTCTTACTCAATGGATTCTTCAGGTGTTCAACTTCAAGACCTTGTATTCACACTTGTTAGAATGTACTAGGTACCTTGGGGACCATTTTCATTAATGGTTATTTCCCTCGCGTTTTTTAACGGTCCTCATCAATGGTCGGTAATCAAACGATTTCTTCCATGTTCTACTTCAACTCCTTTTTCACATGGTTAGGATTCGTACCTTTTGGGTGGTTTGGATTGAATACCTTGGGCTGACAGTAGCATCATCATCTTTTGCTATTGCCTAAGTTGTGCAAGACCTTGTCACACTTCCTATGACATTGGTTGAGACATAGATCCATCTTGTATTCTTGTGGCTATGATCGATTATTGAGCATGGATAAACCTTGTTCACTTGCGGCCATCACTCCTTTAAATTTGATATGGCGCCCTTTTGCATATTGAGCGACTGTGATAGTTACATCAGTTATGCACATGTTGGATCCGCCTGTATATTTATGGAGATGATTTTTATATGGACCTGTGTGTCCCAAATATCATTTTTGTATGACATTTATCTCTCTTTTAGGTACCTCTATTCGAGCCTTTCAATCTTGGATTCGCTGCTCTCTCCATACTCAGTTGTTTCCTTTATAATGTATTTCGGCTATCCTCTTCCCCTCTAACCTCACACATTAGGGGGCATCTGTTATAGCCCAAAATGACACACTATCTTCTTGTGACCACTTCCATGATTTCGTCGCATGTCGACACTTCCATGAAGACACTTCAAAAAAGTCACTGAAAAAACACCTAAGTTGGATGATCCATATAAGGAATTATGTAACTCCGTTTGACCTTTCTCTACATCGTTAGAAAGGTATTCAAGTCAGCAAAAAATTTCCACAAAACTCCAAAGTCTGAAAATGCCCAGAAATACCCTAAAAATGAGAATCTTTCACCTATTCATGACTTTACCTACATGGTACCCGTGAGTTTCAAAGTTTGTACTCGTGACTTTCCCTTCATGCTAACTGCAGTTACCCCAAATTACTATTGTATTTATGACTTTTGATATTGTAGCCCTTGATTTCAGCTTTGCATTCCCGACTGTTGTCACTGCAACCCGCGAATACGTCTTTTACATGTCCAAAACTGAATAATTCTCGCATTTTGGGTAGTTTGGGTGGTTATGCAATCGACTCCTTCAATTGTAACTACTTTGTCTTCGACCCTATCTCTTCATAAATGTATAAATAGAAGGAGAGAGGTCCATGAGAAGGGACTTGAACTTATGCATTGTTATGCTAGAGGAATTGGGACTCTCATTCCCCCCACCTTTTCCCTAGAAGTTATCTCCTTATGTTGCATAGATTTGAGGCTGAGTTCCTTGGAGAAGAGAAGAAACAGAACTAGATCAAGGTTTCATGAGGTTCCTGACTTGGAGAAGGTATCTTTGTACTTCTTCCATGTAAATAAAGATGTGATGTCCTTCTTCTTCTTAAATCATTGTCTAATGTATGTTATACTTTTGTTTGTGATCAGATGTTTATGATAATGAGATTAGGTTTACACATTTCTTTAATTATCATTTCTTTCCATTTAGTCATATAGGTTTGAGGAAGGTATAATTCATTTTTTAGGTATCTTTGAGCAAGAGGAGCAAGAAGAGGATCAAAGGGTTGCTTGGATCAACCTTCATTTGACTAAGATATGAATCATTCTAATCTCTGAAACTTGTTTATATATAATTGCAGAACTATATGCATCTCTCTTTCAAGCTGAGTATGTTGACGACCTCTTAAACCCTAGCCATAGGAACACATTCCTCTACAACACCCACCAAATCCCATAAATGAAAGAGGAAAAAAAAACATGTAGTGGCCTACTCATCTCTCCATCCACCACACATGAATATTTTTTGTTCCAAAACATAGTGACAAAAAACAAAAAACAAAAATATGAGAACATGTTTCCTCATCTAAATGGCATAAGAAGCACNTATATAAACTTATTAAATTCTAAAAACCATTATATATTTTTAAATTTTATGCTATTGCTTACATAAACTACTAAATCAATCCGGGCCAAATCTAATCCAATAACCTTCAATAAACTTCATAACTGGGACTACGTGAATATTTGACCGACTTCATTAACTGTTCTATTGATGGAAAGGTAGCGGGAGAATACCCGTCATTTTCTCTAGAATAGTTGAATGTACTTGTACTTGCTTCAACAAAATGGAGACCTAAAATGACTGTTTCACATAACTTCAAAAAAATTAAAACGAAGAGTATCGCGTTTAATTTAATCAAATAATATTACTATACCTTAGCTACTTGTTATATGTGTCCTTTTAGATAAGATCCTCGGACATGGCATTGTCCAATCTTGTATATACAAACTCTTTGAATTATTGACATGGAAATTATGAAAACTATATTAATAAGATGTTAGGGAAAATATTAATATTAAATTAAAACCAAAGCAATAGAATTATTAATAACATTAACATTAATAATATTTTATATTTTATAATATTATATTATTAATATTAAAGATATTTTAATATTAATATTAAAAAATATTAATATTAATAACAATATTAGATTAGCCTAAATTAAACCATAGAATATTCACAGTACTATTTATACTAAAGTGGGTCATCCACTATATCCTAACTTATTAGCTCCACTCATTGCTCATAATGTAGCCTTAAACCATAAAGTATTTTCATTACTATTTATATTAGTGTGGGTCATCCACCATAGCCTAACCTATTAGCTTCACCCATTGCTATAGTGTAGCTTGACTTATCTCAACCACTGCACCACGTGGGTAGATCTGCCACACTACTTACTTGGTTGTATTCATAGAAGTTGACTTATTCAAGCTTAAATATAACATTTATGCTATGGATTTGCTTTACTTATGTCCTTCATTGTGAAATTTACTTGGCCATGCTAAGTACTAACCTCCTAAAATATATGTCATGGACACATTTTTATATGATATATCATAGTACCATAATATATACAAATTGAAACTACATGTTCCTCTCAGCCTTCACCCTCGTACACTAAGACACTTATATTCAAACACTTTTTCTTCAGCATACCATACCTACCATCAAACAATGACCCCCCTTATTCATTTAATATTAGGAAACATTAATATTAACCTCAAACAAAACACAATCATATAAAATTATTAATTCTACACACAATCTTATAAATTATTATTACTTAACTTCTATTAATTGACATAATATTGAAACTTGATTTTTACATTCTTACTACTTAAATATGGCTATATGTCATAATGTTAACATTACTATTAACATTCATAACATTACCAATATATAGATACAAAGCATTAATGTTTCATAATATTAACATTTTTGTAACAAAAAAAATAGATTTTATATTAAAAATATGAGAGTTACATACAAGAATTGTGTACATTCACCCTGCTACTAAGGGGAGTAAACTAAAGGTAATAATGTCCAAATTCCCCCCCTCCCTCAAGGAAAATTTTTCCAATTTAAACTAAACTTTCTCAACTATAAAGCAAATGAAATTGTTCTGAAAAAACTACATAGGAAAATTACAAAACAAAGACAAAAAGTAAGGGCTAATTTGCTTCCTATAGAAAACAACATTATTCATTTTTTGCGGAAGAGTGCAGTTAATGGTTTACCTAGCAGGTTGATGAATAGAGCCCTCCTCAAGAGCTCGCATTATTGCATCATAATTACTTTAGCACTGAGATCTCCTGATCCAAATTGGTGAACTTTTCCATGTCCATGAGGATCCTGTCAATCTAGCCACCCTACACCCAAACATTTCCCTCCACATCATCCAGCTGAGTGTCCAAGTGCAAAATATGATAAGAAATTTAACAGACTTCTTCAACCATGCCTTCCAAGTGTGAGTTAAGGAACCAAATCATATTTTTATACCCCTAATTTTGGCCCAAACTGCGCCAAGCTTTTCCTTCCAAGATGGAATTATGAGGCCTAGAAGGCCACTCCTCCTGCACAAGAGAAAAGAACCAAATATTGTGTTTTTGAGACTCCCAACAACAAAAATAAACCTCTCCATAGTCCGAGACAAATCCCATAAACAAGGTAATCATTCCCTCAAAGGAGCACAAAATCCCTACAAAACAAAACAAAGAACGAATTAGAGAGCACCAACATCGTCCATTTTAAACTTCAAATGCACAACCAACTAATGTCATCACTATATAATAACAAAACTAGACCTGAGAAACATTGTAGTACCTAACCGTCTGAAGCTAAATAATGTTCTTCATTGAGATTAGACAATAAATAAAGCACTGTGGGGATATATCTAGGAAAATATATCCCATGTACCTTTGGGGGAATAATAACTACTTCCATTAAGGCCCAAGCACATGAAGGAGGAGGATCATGTGTTTTGAGGACACTGCATGGAGGATAAATAACCCAAGAGTTATGTTCCTTGAACTTACCAAGGGCCATTTGTCCATTCAAACCATTGCATACAAAAACCAAACATGATTCCCTGAAGTGATAACGAAAAGGAGGCAAGGAGATCCACCTATGGTGTGGATATCCATCTTTTTAGACACATGCCCCTTTGATTATCCAAAGAGTCAACCAAGACATTGTTATGTCGTCGGATATGCATGAGACTTAATTTTGGAATTTATTTAAGTGAGCAGAGGATTCACTTTTGGGTTCTACCATGGATAGTCCCAACCTTGGCTAAAAATTTCTTAATAGATCGACTAACAAGAAATGAGTCATCAAAAATTATCACCTTTTGCACCATAAGAGTACCCAAATATTTTACTCCCAACAATAGGGTGTACCATTAAGCTTAGTTGTTGATGGTTATTCCTAGGCCCCAAGTAAAATAGTTCACTATTATTCCTCTAGGGTTGAGGAGGAACCCCCTCACCCCACACCCTCGCATTGCTACCCGTGATAATAATATTAACGTTAATATTAATTAATTTATAAAAAATTAATGCATTTAATTAAACATGTTATACAACTTGTTGATACATTTTTAATCAAAAGGAGAACTCTAGCCATAAAAACTCATATTTTTGCATAAAAAACACCTTAAAATCAAGCCCTAAATTGGAAACTAATGCTTGTATTAATAGTACATTTTTTCAAAAAATGACATTATTAGCAATAAGTTAAACACAAATAATTAAAAAAATTATTCCACCACTCTTACCATATAAAATAAAATAATTTATGATATTATTCGTAATAAAGCCATATATCAAAACATAAGACATAATAAAACCATATATCAAAACGTAAGAAGTTATAATATTTGGGCACACAAGGGAGGCAACACAGTATGTTATAAAATGAGAAGTATATATAAACAACTAAAACTCTAGCCATAACAATTCACATATTTGCATCAAAAACACCAAAACAACCCTGAAACAAACCATGGGTGGTATAGTTGCAATCAAAACCCTAAATAGACCCATGGATTGAAAAATAAACCTCCTAAAATCAGTGTCATTTTTATTGGAGTAAACTTTCTACCCGACCATTTGCACCGATTGGATGACCAGCAACGCATGATGTGACAGCTCACGCGAGCCAGGCCGTCCGATCGGTGCAAATGGTCAGGTAAGTAGGTTACTCCATTTTTATTTGAGGTTAAAATTTTAAAAATAACAACTATAAAAAAATAGAATTAAAAAAAGGTGAAAATTTAAACACACAAAATTAAAATAATAATAAATTATATATAACAAAATTAAAATAATAATTGATTCGGCGGATTATTCCTCTTTGAAGATCCAATATGGTACATGGTTCATAGAAGCCACGCGTGAAGAAAATCAGACGACACAAATACAAAGCATTGGAGGTCGGAAGAGATCTCCCTCCGCAACGGCGGGCGGCCAAACTCCTAGTCTGTCCGCGGGGATAACCGGACGCAAAAAATATGAGGATCGGCGGTCGGAAGCATTTCCCCTTCCGCAACGGCGGGGCTCACAACCCTTTCCCCCTCCGCAACGGTGGAAGCTTAACAGACGTCGAACGGATCGGAAGTCAAAAGCGGAACGGGAGCCGCAACGGCGGAGATATAAAGGCTTCCGGCAGCCGCAACGATGGGAACAATCTTGATCGGAAGGATAACTCTTCCGGGAGCCGCAACGTTGGAGCTATAAGGGATCAGAAGTCGGAGCGATTCGGGAGCCGCAACGTCAGAGCTATAAGGGATCGGAAGTCGAAGCGATTCGGGAGCCGCAACGGCGGATAGATAAAGGAGAACGCTTCTGGCAGCCGCAATGGCGGAAGCCCAAGACTTACGGTTTGAAAAATTCAAATCGGGAAAATTTACCGTCTGACCGTCCGCAACTGGGGAAACCAAAGTAACATGCATTCCGACTCAAAAACCAAATGACTGCCGATTGAGACCGTCGGAGCCCGTTGTTTATCCTCTTCCACAACGGCGAAGCACGGTTGACTAAAACTTCCGGCAGTTCAGTTACGTATGGTTCCAGAGGTCAGATCCTTGGCATGGCAGGATATTCACATCTTATTCGTAACAGTTGGCAAGCTTTTCTTGGCAGTTATGCCATAGCTGGAATAACGATGAAAGGCATATGAACAACCTTGATGTCGCGCTTCCTAGAATGTGAACAGTCGCATTTATTTGAGTGTTTTGGCTCATTTGTAACGACAAGATGAGTAATAAAAGAGCAGAGTTCGTTCAGGGAGGGGGGACGCAGTTCGTTGGGAGGAAAGGACAACTGTTTTTATCGGTGATGAGAAACTTGGTGAGAGCATTATACTGTTCCTTTTTGAAGTCGACCATTCTCAGTTATACTTGGCTTCTTTTGACTGTTGAAGTCCAGTTTTGTAACTTTCAGAGAGGAGGTCTTGAAGACTTTACTGTTAACGTCCAGTTGTTTTGATTGCAAAGAGTCGACTATTTTCTCTGTTTAGCTAGCTATTCTTTGTTTTTGAAGGCCAATTAGTATTAGTCCAGAGAAGAGGTCTGGCAGACTTTTGTCCATACTGCTGAAAATTGATTTGTAGAGTCCAGAACCATTTGTACCATTTTTAAAGCCATTAATTGGATCGGTTCCCATTGGAGATGGACCCAGAGACGTAGCCCAGTGGAGGGGGTGAACTCCGTTATCAACTTCTGTTTGTGATTCTGGTTCCGTGTTTTCTTCTTGGCATTTGTTTATCAGTCTTGTCTTTCATTCCTATTCTGAGCATTTAATTTCTATTAATGTTGTTCCTTTAAGTAACATGTTGCATGCATTCTCTTACAACAAACTTTTAATGCACTAAAGTTGAGGTCTTACGGATCATATTTGGTATCAGAGCTGGTTGACTATTGTGCAAGTTTGTGAATGCTTACCAGGTCCAGGTTAAAGCTTGGTGAAGGAGAATTAGTTGACGGAGATCCTGAGATTGGCTCCAGGAGAACATTCTCAAGAACCATGTCTTCTCCACAAGGGGAAGAAGAAGGACATACTGAACGGGAAAAACCTGTCATTTCTGAAACTGAGTTTCTAGAGGCTTTGATGAGCATGAAAGCCATGATGGAAATTCTACTCGATGAGTGAGCAGAAAGGAAGAAGAAAGAAGAAGGATCTTCATCCAGAGATGCAGAAGTGAAGCCGGAAGAAAAGGGTAAAGGAGTAGGAGGTGATGGTGATCCTCCTGATACTAAACAGACTTTTTCTTCTTCTCATACTTCTCATAATGCAAGTCCTAATATGCCTTATTTCAAATTGGATGTAAAATTTGAATTACCTATTTATAATGGAGATGTAGATGCTGAAAAATTAGACAATTGGATCAAGCAGCTTGAAGTATATTGCAGGGTGCGGGGCATTAATGATGACCCTTCCAGAATTCAATTGGCCACTTTGAGAATGAGTGGAATGGCTCTTACTTGGTGGGAGAGCAAGATTCAGCAAGATCTTCGAAAGAATGGTAAAATTATTTCAGTTTGGAATGAATTCATCGAAGCATTAAGAAAGCAATTTTATCCTTTAGGTCACATGCAGCAATTAACCATGAATTGGCAAATGTTTAGACAAGCTAAAGGACAAAGCATTCAAGATTATACTCATGAATTCAGAAAGAGGGCTATTGCATTGAATGTTTCATTAGATACACAGGAAACTCTTCTTAAGTACATTGGTGGCATGCATTCTTATTTGAAGCATACTTTGTTAATGTTTAATCCCAGTAATTTGGATGATGTATGTGTTCAAGCTACCCATTTAGAAGCCAGGGGTAAGCATGCTAATGATACTTTTGTGAAGAAGTCATTTAAATTTGATAGCAAATCAACATTAAAGGAAATTTGGGGTCTAAAATGGGCCTTATAAGAAAACGTGCCAAAATAAGTTTTTGTGAGTTGGAATTCAAGAACCAATAAAATTTCAATAAAATAAGTCAACCATAATGGTTGAATTGACATATTTGTCATTAAAAACAATTA
>LPNX010295248.1:7679-30076 GCA_001517045.1 Pseudotsuga menziesii | reverse complement strand
AAAAAGTAGTTTTTTTCTTTCTTCCTCCAAAATTAATCAATATTATTTTATTATTTTCCTTAGGAGGCCCATTTTAGACCCCAAAATTCCTCTAATGAAGGTAAAGATAAGGAGAAAAAGAAGATGGCGACTGTTAAGAAAGAAGGTGAAAAGCCTACGTGTTCGCATTGTCAGAAGGGACATGATGTCTCTAAGTGTTGGAAGCTTCATCCGGAGTTAAGGCCAAAGAAGTACGAAGGAAACAAAGATAAAGGAAAAGCCAAAGCTACTGCAGCAGTTATTCAAGACTTGGGATCCGACTCAGGTGATGGAACAAAAGTTACAGCTGTCGGAATCCAAGGTAAGGATAAAAGTATCTCACTTCCCATTGATGCACAATCCAGTTCTAGTGCAAGTACAAGTCTGCCATCTACTTCTAAGCAAAATGATAAAGATAGAAGTGCACTGTTTCATGTTCGTGTCATTACAAATCACACAAAGATTGATACATTGTTTGATAGTGGTTCACAAGTAACTCTGATATCAGAAGAAGTGGTTAAGAAATTGCATTTAGTCACTGTGCCTCATGAAAAGCCCTATCCTCTAGGTTGGGTTACTAATGATACACGATTGCAAGTTACAAGGAAATGTATATTAAAATTTGCAATTACTGAAAAGTTTAGGGATGAGGTAGAACTAGAAGTAGTGCCACTTGACATTTGTGGAATTGTACTTGGGAGTCCATATTTGTATGACCGGAAAGCAATCTTTTATAGAGAGCAGAATAAGTATCATATTTTTAAAGAAGGTATGGAATATATTGTACGAGCAGATAAGATAAAAACCAATCTAGCAATAGTCTCTGCAAGACAAATGAAGAGGTTGGTAAATGCTAGTAAGAACTTTGTGTTGATGATGGTTAAGATGAAAAATGATGAAGTCTCTAAATCTTTTGAAGAATGTGACCCTAAGCATAAATCTAAACTGATTGACATCATTTCTGAGTATCATGATTTGTTTCAAGATCCGAAGGGGTTACCACCGAAGAGAGAGATTCAGCATGAGATACATTTGCAGCAGGATGTGCCACTCCCGAACATAGCCATGTACCGGATGTCTGTAATGCAGAACGAGGAGATCAGAAGCAGGTTCAAGAGCTGATTGAGAAGGGGGTGATTCGGCCCAGCACTTCTCCTTGTGGCTCTCCTATAGTCTTGGTTCCAAAGAAGGATGGGTCATGGAGGATGTGTATCGACTATAGGGCCCTTAACAAAATCACCATTAAAAACAGGTATCCTCTTCCCCGCATTGATGATTTGCTTGATCAGTTGAAACATGCAACTTACTTTACAAAATTGGATCTGCGTAGTGGGTATTATCAAATCCGTGTTGCTGAGCATGATGCTTGGAAAACAACTTTTAAGACGAAACAAGGTTTGTATGAATGGCTTGTAATGTCTTTTGGGATTTGTAACGCACCGACTACTTTCATGCGGGTCATGAATGATGTCTTTCGTTCATTCATTGATGATTTTGTAATTGTATATCTAGATGATATCCTTATGTTTAGCAAAACTTGGGAAGAGTATGTTGTACATGTGAAGAAAATTTTAGATGTACTGAGAAAGGAAAAGCTTTATGTAAAAATGTCTAAATGTGAATTTGCTAAAACTTCTTTAGTATATCTAGGCCATATCATTGGTGGAGGCCACCTGCGAGTGGACCCAACCAAGGTTGCTGTCATTGTAAACTGACCACGGTCTAACACCGTTGCTGAAATCAGAAGTTTTCTGGGTGCGGTTCAGTATTGGAGGAAATTCATTTCTAGGTTTTCTTTCATTGCTGCTCCATTACATGCGTTGACAAGCATTAAAGAAATTTTCCAGTGGGGAGGCAAGCATCAGAGATCCTTTGACACTTTGAAGGAAAGAATTAGTACCGCACCAGTTCTGACATTGCCAGATTTGCAGCAGCCATTTGAGATCGAAACCGATGCTAGTGGGTTTGCCATGGGAGCAGTTTTGATGCAAGGAAGGAAGCCAGTCTGTTACCATTCAGAAACATTCTCTACTGCGATAAGTAACTATCCGACCTATGACAAAGAATTGTATACTTTAGTACAAAGTGTGAAGAAGTGGAAACATTATATCATGGGAAAAGAGACAGTCATACATACTGATCATCAGCCACTCCAATATTTACAATCTCAAACTAAAATTCAACAAAGTAGGCATTTAAGATGGATGGGGTTCTTACAACAGTTTCATCTCGTAATTAAGTACAAAAAGGGAATTCATAATAAAGTAGCAGACATGTTATCAAGGCCACCTACAAATGCTTCAATCATTCTTCAGAACAATTCATTAACACATGAAAGTTATATTGAACAGTATGCAGAAGATAAAGATTTTAAGAAAGTATATGCATCACTAATACATGGTAAACGGGAAGAGAACTATTATGTGCATAATCAACTCTTGTATCATCTTGGTAAACTTTGTATTCCAGAAAAAGAGAGAGTGCATGTGCTTCGAGAAGCACATAGTTCATTGATTGCAAGACATTTTGGTGTAAGTAAAACGTTGTCTGTATTGTAGAATCACTGTTATTGGCCTCAAATGCAAGAAACTGTAGCTAAATATATAAGAGGTTGTGTTATGTGTGCAACAAGTAAGCCTAGCAATAGGAAATTGGGTTTGTACACTCATCTTCCGGTTTCTTCTCGTCCTTGGGAAAGCATTTCTATGGACTTTATAGGAGGACTACCTATGTCTAGAAAAGGGCATGATTACCTATATGTTGTTGTGGATAGGTTCAGCAAAATGTGTATCTTAATGCCATGTAACAAGCAGATCACTGCTGAACAAACAGCTCTTTTATTCTTTCAAAATGTTTGGGTACATTTTGGGCTGCCCCTATCTATTATATCTGATCGAGATTCCCGGTTCTTGGGAGAATTCTGGTCAACTTTATGGGAGCTTATGGACACTAAACTGAAGAAAAGTACAGCTTTTCATCCATAGACCGATGGGCAAACAGAGGTAGTGAACAGAACTATGGTTCAGCTGCTCAGAGGATATTGTAGTAAACATCCTAAACTTTGGGATGAGCAGTTGCAGTATATATAGCATGCTTACAATCATGCAGTTCATTCTTCCACGAAGAAATCCCCTTTTGAAACTTGTTTTGGTTATCTGCCAAAAACACCGATGGACTTCTCTTTTGGCAAAGATGTAGTGGATGGACATCATGATGCAGATAAAGATTTAAAGTTCATTCAGAGAATCCAAGCAGTGCAGCAGGCAATTCAAGAACAGTTGGAGAAGAGCCAGGCGAAGTGCAAGGCCAGGCATGACAAGCATCGAATTGATCATCAATTTCAGGTTGGTGACCGAGTTTGGTTACACATCACCAAAGAAAGGATGAAAGGTGAAGGTAAAAAGCTTAAACCTATCAGGTATGGTCCTTTTGAGATCTTGGAAAAGATCGGTACTAATGCTTTTCACCTGAATTTACCTCCATACATGCAAATTTATTCAGTTGTCAATGTTGAGAATCTTAAACTGTATGAGCCTTCTATGATCATGATGAAGAAATTAACATACAGATTCCTTCAATAGATGATTTGGCACCTGAATATATGAGAGAGTTGCAGGATGATGCTATTCTTGACAGAAATGTAAGGACTTCACGAAGGGGGAATGCTGAGTACCTTCGAGTGGGGCTGAAGGGGATGCATCCTAGCAAAGCAAGATGGATGGAGATTGGTAAAGTGAGGGAACTTTACCCTCACTTACTTGTAGAATAATTCAGGCTTTTGGTGGTCCAAAAGCTCTCCAATGGGGAGGATTGATCCGACAGATTATTCCTCTTTGAAGATCCAATATGGTATATGGTTCATAGAAGCCGCATGTGAAGAAAATCGGACGGCACAAATACAAAGCATCAGAGTTCGGAAGAGATCTCCCTCCGCAATGGCGGGCGACCAAACTCTTAGTCTATCCGCGGGGATAACCAGATGCAAAAAATATGAGGATCGGCGGTCAGAAGCATTTCCCCTTCCGCAATGGCGGGGCTCACAATCCTTTCCCCCTCCGCAACGGCGGAAGCTTAACGGACGTCGGACAGATCGGAAGTCGAAAGCGGAACGAGAGCCGCAACGACGGAGATATAAAGGCTTTCAGTAGCCGCAACGACGGGCACAATCTTGATCGAAAGGATAACGCTTCCGGGAGCCGCAACGTCGGAGCTATAAGGGATCAGAAGTCGGAGCGATTCGGGAGCCGCAACAACAGATAGATAAAGGAGAACGCTTCCGGGAGCCGCAACAGCGGATAGATAAAGGAGAACGCTTCCGGTGGCCGCAATGGCGAAAGCCCAAGACTTACGGTTTGAAAAAGTCAAATCGAGAGACTTTACCGTCTGACCGTCCGCAACTGGGGAAACCAAAGTAACATGCGTTCTGACTCGAAAACCAAATGACCGCCGATTGAGACCGTCGGAGCCCGTTGTTTATCCTCTTCCGCAACGGCAAAGCACGGTTGACTAAAACTTCTGGCAGTTCAGTTACGTATGGTTCCAGAGGTCAGATCCTTGGCATGGCAAGATATTCACAGTTTATTCGTAACAGTTGGCAAGCTTTTCTTGGCAGTTATGCCACAGCTGGAATAACGACGAAAGGCATATGAACAGCCTTGATGCTGCGCTTCCTGGAATGTGAACAGTCGCATTTCTTTAAGCATTTTGGCTCATTTGTAACGGCAAGATGAGTAATAAAAGAGCGGAGTTCGTTCAGGGAGGGGGGACGCAGTTCGTTGGGAGGAAACGACAACTGTTTTTCTCGGTGATGAGAAACTTGGTGAGAGCATTATGCTGTTCCTTTTTGAAGTCGACCATTCTCAGTTATACTTGGCTTCTTTTGACTGTTGAAGTCCAGTTTTGTAACTTTCAGAGAGGAGGTCTTGAAGACTTTACTGTTAACGTCCAGTTGCTGTGATTGCAAAGAGTCCACTGTTTTCTGTGTTTAGCTAGCTGTTCTTTGTTTTTGAAGGCCAATTAGTATTAGTCCAAAGAAGAGGTCTGGCAGACTTTTGTCCATACTGCTGAAAATTGATTTGCAGAGTCCAGAACCATTTGTACCATTTTTAAAGCCATTAATTGGATCGGTTCCCATTGGAGAGGGACCCAGAGACGTAGCCCAGTGGAGGGGGTGAACTCCGTTATCAACTTATGTTTGTGATTCTGGTTCTGTGTTTTCTTCTTGGCATCTGTTTATCAGTCTTGTCTTTCATTCCTGTTCTGAGCATTTAATTTCTGTTAATGTTGTTCCTTTAAGTAACCTGTTGCACACATTCTCTTACAACAAACTTTTAATACACTAAAGTTGAGGTCCTACGGATCAATAATAAACTATACATATAAACAATAAGGATTTAGAAAAAGTTTGAAAAACAATTATATATATTTTCTTAAAAAAACATGTGTCATGGAATCACACCATTACAAAGGTGACACCTCTCACCTATTTGAGGTATAGAACAAATGCCAATAAAATATGAGGTAATATGGATGAGTGTGTATGAGAGGAGAGTTGCACTATACCAAAGGGTGTTTTGTCAAAGTGCCTCATTGATCTACTTCAACTCTAGCTTCAACTTGTGAATATATATATTACTTTAATGCCAACGATGTTAACATGTGTTCAAAGGATGTGTTACCACACGCTAGTTTTTAAGTATCAATGTAATATTGGATATAATCCACACCCCATTTCGATAATAGTTTTGTCACTCTAATGAGATCTCTTTCATTTATCTAGAGACTGTATAAGTTCGACACTTCAATTTCTATTGTGACGAAAAGGACGTAGTTACTCTTTTACGAAATTGGTTTTAAGAAATGAATAGGGGTTTTATTGTAAAAAATAATTTTGAATTAAAAAATTATGTAAAAGATGATAACATGATCTTAATAAAAGTATGTGAAAATATTTAATTCACTTGTCCATTAAATATTTTAAAAATTAAAATTAAAATAATTATATTAACATATAAAAATAGTTATATAACAAAATAAAAATAATAATAACATATAAAAAATTAAATTTATGGTTTGTCTAACTTTTTTTTTAAATGAAAAAATAAAAGCAAAATATATAAACCCATATTTTCCTTTCCAAGATGTCAAAAGCTTCCTGGAAAATTGCTTTATGGATTGTCCATTTTGATGATCACCTTTGTTCGAAACTTACAAGTTACGAGAGTCGTTTTGTTGCGTTAGCGCCAACTCGAAAAATTAAAATAATAAAATCGAATAAGCTTCCTTGTGGTTTACGGCCAAGCTTAAGTGGAGGGGGGCACTTTCCCGGGCAGCCTACTCAGAAAATCAGTCAATGATCATAGGCTTAGATCTGTGGCCAAATCATATATAATACTCCATTCTGTTTGCTCTCCCCACATTCAAAAGAAGGATCCTTCTGTTCGATTTGTAAACCAGTTTTTCGATCTTGTTGCTTCTGGGTAGTTCAACAATGGCCGAGCTCTCAACATTCTGTGGTTTGATCGCACTTGTGGCTTTGTTGGGTGTTGCTAATGCCCATGCTAGCCATAGCTTTTATGTTATGGGCAAGGTTTACTGTGATAATTGTGCTGCTGGATTCCCCACCAAGATTTCTCCTCCTATTCCTGGTAACCAAACATTATGATTCTTCCATACATTTCTAAATCTTTTGCAGTTTTTGTAGCTTGTCTTCATTTGGGTCCCTGCATTTAGAGCAGATCTGTTGCTAAAGAATAGATCTGGTATTGAGATTCTCTCTATGTAGAATGCTCTTTGTGTTCTTCTAAATAGAGCTACTGCTGTTGTGCTCACATTGCTTTCATTTTCTCCATTATTTTTTCTAATAGAAATTCTGCTCTCATGTAAGGGAGGTTTTCTGATATTTACAGTGTGAGTGCTTATAAATTTGTAGGTGCCACTGTAGCTGTTGAGTGCAAGGATAATGTTGATAAAAGGTTGTTCTATAACGAAGATAGCATCGACAACAATGGCCTTTTCAGTATCGCTATGAAGGGTGAACATGAACACGAGGCCTATGAGGCATATACACTCAGTAATCCTACAACATGCAACAATCGAACAGACAACCACCACGCTCCAGTCTACTTAACACACAACAACGGTATTGATTCAGACGAAATAATGGCTGGGCCTTTTGCCTTCATAACTACCAAAACCTGTTGGAAAATGTAATTACTCGCAGATCCATATCTGACTATCAGCCGACTCTGTTAGAGTCTGTACAAGTCAAGATCTTGTATGTCAGTCTGACAAGAGGGAAGATTCCATGATTAGGCAATGTAAACCAGTCAAATTTATTTCTAAAGATAAGTTGTTAGGTAGATAGTTATTAAAGTCTTTAATGGTGAGTCAGTCGACCCATGTAGAAGCAATTTTCAGGTTGCCTATAAATAGAAGAAGAAATTTGTAAATCAGTTTACAGAGAGACACAAATTACAAACAATAGACATGAAGGAACTCAGGGTGAGAAAAGTGAAGTTGAAGCTCAAGCTTCTGTGTAAGTGATTCAATCGAAGAGCCGAAGCTCTGTAAAAGGACAAGTCTAGACTGACATGTTTGTAATACTTTGTTATTTCCGCATAGTTAAATATATGAAATATAGTTTATGGTTGAATGCATGATTATTTGGCAGCACATATTTCTAAATTTACTTGGGTAAATGTCTTTTACAATTACTGTTAAGTGAAAGATCAAAGAACCCATAAATTTCTCACCACCTGGAAGTTCCAGGGTTTTACGGCACATTGGTCGACTCAAGTCTTCCTACATATTTGGGCATATGTTTTTATAAGTTATTTGGATTTGTTGATGTGTCTATTTTACTTCATCTTACTCACAGGTGAAAAGCATTTGTAATTTCTTGAGTCTCTTAGACTGAGAAAAATACTTTGTAGATTTCGACCAAAGTGAACCGACAAGGTCGGTTGTGTGAGCCGACTTGAGAGGTCGGTTGAGTCAGCCGACTGAGGTCAACCGACTTGAGAAGTTGAAGAGGTCAGCCGACTTGAGTGGTCGAAGAGGTGAGCCAACTTAGAAGTCGAAGAAGTCAGCTGACTTACAAGTGACAAGTGGTTGAGGTAAAAATCAGTCGGTAGAACCGACAAGTAAGTTGAAGTAAACTTAGTCGAGTGAAAAGAACGACTAAAATTTATAAACTTGTCTAGTCAGGAGATAGACAAGTTTCACCCGATAAGTGAAAAAGAAAAAAGAGGTCGGCGTGAAAAGTGAAAATTAAATTTTAATATCGACTGAGCCCTAAACTCAAGTTTAGTCGGCTTGGTTTTGGCTAACTGGTATCAAAGAAAGGTTATATCAGAGCAAGGTTTATATCAGCCTAAGATTTAGGAAAGAAATCTTGTCTTAAAAGGTGGAAATTTAATTTTCTAAGGAAAGTTAATTAAAAATTAAAAAATGGCTTTCACTTCAGGTTCATTGCAAACTCCAATTTTTACAGGAAATAATTATGAATATTGGTCTTTAACAATGAAGGCTTTATTCAGAGGTCAAGATGTATGGGAGATAGTCTATCATGGTTATGCAGAACCAGCAAACATGACAACATATAACAATCTCACACAGGCTGAGAAAGATTTCTTGAGAGAACAAAGGAAGAAAGATGGAAAAGCTCTGTTTTTCATACATCAAGCTATGCATGAAAGCATACTCCCAAGAATAGCAGCAAAAACTAATGCTAAGGAAGCATGGGATACATTGGAGACTGCCTATCAAGGTTTGGATAAGGTAAAGACATCCAAGCTGTATATTCTGAGAAGAGATTTTGAATCTCTGTCCATGAAAGATTCAGAGAATGTAGACACATTCTACACCAGAGTTGTTTGGTTGATAAACCAACTGAAATCTCATGGAGAAGCCATAGCAAACCAAAGGGTTGTTGAAAAAATTCTCAGAAGTCTTCCCCTAAGATTTGAAAACTTGGTTGTGACCTTAGAGAAACACACAGACATGACGACATTTACCATTGATGCGTTGCAAGCTTCACTCATCAATCATGAACACAGACTCAACAGAACACAGACATCATTGGAAGGTGCATTTGCAACACAGTCATCCATAAGCCATGGTAGAGGCAGGGGGAGAAACAACTTCAGAGGTAGAGGAAGAAGTTATTCAAGAGGAGGATGAGGCAGAAATCCTGCAAATGTCGGTAGCAGAGGAGATAATCAGAACCCAAGTCAGCCAAGTGGCCAGAGGTTTGATAAATCAAAAATTCAATGTCATTATTGTGAGAAATTTGGTCATTATGCATATGAATGCAAGAAGAAACAATATGACCAAGGAAGGAAAAGTCCAAGTAAGTCGACCAACACCAGCACTTCGACAAGTGCAATGTTAATGGCATCGACATATCTAGTTGAATGCAATGCTCTTCAAGAAAGTCCACATGACATATGGTACTTAGATTCAGGATGCAGCAATCACATGACTGGTAATTTAAATTTGTTTTCCAGTCTAGACAATTCCGTTAAAACTGATGTTACACTTGGAAACAATGTCCAAGTTACTGTCTTAGGAAAAGGCACTATTGATATTCCAAATAAACAAGGGGAGAGTAAGTATATCCCTGATTTCTATCATGTCGAAGGTCTGAAACATAATTTGTTAAGCATTGGACAGTTGTTACAAAAAATCTACAGAGTCTACATGGAAGATTATCACTGTGTGATCAAAGACAAGCGTCCAAGCGACCAGCTGATAGTAAAAGTGCCAATGAAAAGCAACCGATTGTTTCCATTGAGGATAGTTATGGACATAAAAGGGAATACAAACACAAGAGTTGCATTCAAGGTAGAAAGTGAAGAAACAGTCGAGCTCCTTGACAAGAGAGAAAATTGTAGTGCTAATTTGCAAGCTACATTTCAGACAGAAGTTCAAGATGAATCCTGGTTGTGGCATTTCACATTTGGACATCTGAATTTTGGTGGGCTGAAGCTACTGCACACAAAGAATATGGTAAAAGGATTACCATTGATCGACAGACCAGAGAGGGTTTGTGAAGGATACATTTTTGGCAAGCAGCACAGAGAGACTTTTCTAGTCAGAAAGTCCTATAGAGCATGCACACCACTTGAGATTGTGCACTCTGACATTTGTGGTCCAATGCAGACATCATCCATTGATGGCTACAAGTATTTTCTAACTTTTATTGATGACTACTCTAGAAAAACATGGGTATATTTCTTGAAACATAAATTTGATGCATTTAGTTATTTTCAGCAGTTCAAGGCACTCGTGGAGAACCAGAGTGGACATCGCATCAAGATCTTAAAGACCTACAGAGGAGGTGAATATGTTTCAAATGAATTTCTAAATTTTTGCAAGACCCATGGCATACAGAAACAATTCACTGCATCGTATACACCTCAGCAAAACGGTATAACCGAAAGAAAGAACAGAACCATCATGGAGATGGCACACAACATGTTGGCAGCCAAGAATTTGCCAAATGAGTATTGGGGTGAAGCAGTCGCAACTGCCATATACATTATGAACCGATGTCCAACAAAGAGTGTGAAGAACAAAGTTCCCCAAGAATCACAGACAAGTATGAGTCATAGTGTTTCACATTTAAAATTTTTTTGTTGTGTTGCATATGTTTGTGTTCCAGATGAGCTAAGAAGAAAGCTAGACAAGAAGGGACAAAAATGTATTTTTCTTGGTTATTCAGAAGACACAAAATCATACAAGTTGTATGATCCCGTCATAAGGAAAGTTATAATCAGTTGGAATGTTCAATTTGTCGAGAATGAATCATGGGATGGAATCGTCGACATAAATGTCAAGATTGTGTCGAACGTCGACAATGATGATATGGAAGAGGAAGTGGTTCAAACACCACATGTAATTCAATCAGTCGTAGCACTTTCGACCCCCATGACACCATGACATGGTTCAGCACAAGGACCATCGACACAAGTAGTAGCTCAATCTACACCGACAAGTACACCAAGAGGACAACAAACTCCATCAAGCATTTCAAAGGTCGACATCGATAGAACCGGTGAAGACAAGAAGTCTGCGAGACATATATGAAGTTGGTACACCTAATTCATTCTCTCTCTTTGCATTATTTTCCCCTATATATGATCCACTAACATTTGAAGAAGCTGTTGAAGAAGAAGTATGGGCACAAGCCATGGATGAAGAAATAGAATGCATTGAGAAAAACCAGACATGGGAACTGGTCGATGTACCAAAAGACAAGGATGTAATCAGTGTCAAATGGATTTATAAGACAAAGCAAGATGCTGATGGGAATGTGAAAAAGCACAAGGCAAGAATGGTAGCAAGAGGGTTCACATAGCAACCTGGCATCGGCTTCAATGAAACGTTTGCACCTGTTGCACACATGGATATAGTCAGAACTGTTTTGGCCATTGCTACACAAAACAAATGGCATGTTCATCAAATGGATGTCAAGTTGGCATTCTTAAATGGCTATCTAGAAGAGGAAGTATATGTGGAACAGCCATAAGGGTATGAATTTCCAGGTCAAGAACATAAAGTGTATAGGCTGAAAAAGGCATTATATGGCTTGAAGCAAGCTCCTAGAGCTTGGTACAGTCGTACTGATTCCTATCTTACTGAAAATGGATTTCACAGAAGTGAAAGTGAACCGACTTTGTACACCAAATTCGATGAGCAAGGTAAGATGTTAATTGTTTGCTTGTATGTAGATGATTTAATATTTACTGGTGATTTTTGCGTAGCAGATTTTAAAACAGTCATGGAAAGTGAATTTGAAATGACTGATCTGGGGCTTATGAAGTTTTTTCTGGGCATTGAAGTTCAGCAGTCTGAAAGTGGTATTTTTATATCACAGTCTAAGTATGCAAGTGAAGTTTTAAAAAGGTTTAATATTTCTAATTGCAAGACAGCCCCAACACCAGTAATAACAGGTTTAAAATTGAGAGGGGATGATGAAGGATCCACTGTAGATCCTACGCTGTTCAAAAGGCTTGTTGGCAGCCTTATGTATTTGACAGCGACAAGATCAGACATTATGTATGGAGTAAGTCTGATCTCAAGGTTCATGGAGTCACCAGAAGACTCACATTGGCAAGCAAGTAAAAGAATTCTGAGGTATGTAAATGGAACAAAAGACCTTGGTATTATGTATTCAACCTCAGAAAATTTTAAACTCATTGGTTACACTGATAGTGACAATGGAGGCAGCATAGATGACAGGAAAAGCACATCTGGGTACACATTTCATTTTGGTACAGGTGTTGTTTCATGGGCTTCAAAGAAACAACCCATAGTAATTCTATCTTCAGCTGAAGCAGAGTATGTTGCAGCGACAAGTGCTACATGTCAAGCTGTCTGGATGAGAAGAGTCTTAAAATACTTGTCACAGAACCATCAAGAACCGACAACAATCTTCTGCGACAACAATTCATCCATAGCATTATCAAAGAATCATGTGTTTCACAAGAGAACCAAGCACATCGACACACGGTTTCATTTTATAAGAGAGTTGGTGAACGACAAGGAAATTTGTTTGGAATTTTGCAGGTATGAAGACCAACTTGCCGACATCTTCACAAAGCCATTGGCAAAGGACACATTCCAGTATCTACGTAGTTATCTTGGAATGACAAGTTCTCCACAATGAACTCTGTCATAAACAGAGCATGTCTAAGCTCTGAAACATTTTGTAAATTTTGTTTAAAAAAAAAAACCCATCTACTCATAATTAAGGGGGAGTGTTGGAAAATATAATTACTCGCAAATCCGTATCTGACTGTTAGCTGACTCTATTAGAGTCTGTACAAGTCAATATCTTGTCTATCAGTCTAACAAGAGGGAAGAGTCCATGATTAGGCAATGTAAACCAGTCAAATTTATTTCTGAAGCTAAGTTGTTAGGTAGGTAGTTATTAAAGTCTTTAATGGTGAGTCAGTCGACCCATGTAGAAGCAATTTTCAGGTTGCCTATAAATAGAAGAAGAAATTTGTAAATCAGTTTACAGAGAGACACAAGTTACAAACTATAGACACTGAAGGAACTCAGGGTGAGAAAAGAGAAGTTGAAGCTCAAGCTTCTGTGTAAGTGATTTAGTCGAAGTGTCGAAGCTCTGTAAAAGGACAAGTCTGGACTGACAAGTTTGTAATACTTTGTTATTTCTGCATAGTTAAATATATGAAATATAGTTTATGGTTGAATGCAATATTTTTTTCCGCACATATTTCCAGATTTACTTGGGTAAATGTCTTTTACAATTACTGTTAAGTGAAAGATCAAAGAACCCATAAATTTCTCACTGCGTGAAAGTTCCAGGGTTTTACGGCACATTGGTCGACTCAAGTCTTCCTACATATTTGGGCATATGTTTTTATAAGTTATTTGGATTTGTTAATGTGTCTATTTTACTTCATCTTACTCACAGGTGAAAAGCATTTGTAATTTCTTAAGTCTCTTAGACTAAGAAAAATACTCTGTATATTTCGACCAAAGTGAACCAACAAGGTCGGTTATGTGACCCGACTTGAGAGGTCGGTTGAGTCAGTCGACTGAGGTCAACCGACTTGAGAAGCCGAAGAGGTGAGCCGACTTGAGTGGTCGAAGAGGTGAGCCGACTTAGAAGCCGAAGAAGTCAACCGACTTAGAAGTGACAAGTCGTCGAGGTAAAAATCAGTCGATAGAACCGACAAGTAAGTCGAAGTAAATTTAGTCGAGTGGAAAGACCGACTAAAATTTATAAACTTGTCTAGTCGGGAGATAGACAAGTTTCACCCGACAAGTGAAAAAGAAAAAAGAGGTCAGCGTGAAAAGTGAAAATTAAATTTTAATATCGACTGAGCCCTAAACTTAAGTTTAGTCGGCTTGGTTTTGGCTAACAAAACCCACCCTGCCTGTCACGCTATGATGGCAGAGTATAATCTATATTCCGACTAGCTAGGGTTTTATGTTCTCTCTATGCAATATTTGTCTGTTTCTAGGTTATCCATGGCTTCTTTTTGTTCTAGCTCTTTGGTTAAGCTCTCTTCTTTCTGTTCTAGCTTTTTGGCCGAGTTATGGGACTGTTTTTCATGGATTCTCCTATTAGAGAATCGATGCTACCAGTAAATAATATCTACACATTGAGGTAGATTAAAGGAATGGTGGTGTGTGTTGACCGTTTGATCCCTGATTTCATTGCATTAGGTATATATTTTACACAATGTGCCAATGGAATAAAGGAAATTTGTTTTCTGTGAATCAAATCCAATAACATCTTGTATTTTTACATGCTCTATGACAATTGACAGCTTGGTTCTTTGATCAACATTCTCTTCCTAAGTTCAATATAGCTTCTTTTGAAAATCACAATTACTGTTTCTGAGATATAAATATTTATTTTACAGTTCAAACTATATATTGATCAAAGTATTGTTATTGTAAGACAATGTTCCTATGCACGCAACTACATTGGCAAATGTATTGTTTCCTTTACAAGACTACCTACTCTTATGGTAGAGAATTGTTGTCAAAACCGAGAACCATGCTTCATTTTGTTAAATACATATATTTATACAGCTCACGAAAGCATTAAATCATTGTTTTGTATACAACAAATTCAAGAACAATAAGTTTTTTCAGGAAGGATATAAGTTGATCTGGGATCAACATTGGCAAAATTATGGATGCTTGGACCGGTAGCTAGGGTTCCATTTGAAAATGTAGCGTAGAGAGTCGTTCCATCCCTAGATTTAGATACTTTTGTAGCATGTGAAATTTGCCTACAATTTCATGATTTGCAATCGCATGGATATGAAATTTGAATATTGATTTAGATACTCAATAAATCAATTTAGATAGGCGTTCTTATTTACATATTCAACATCTCCATGGTCTGCAATGGCATGGATATGAAATTTGCTTGAATTTACTTCATGCAATATGCATATAAAATTTGCATATAATCGGTTTCTTAATATCATGATTGACCCATTGTATTTAAAAAAAAAATTGAAGATTAGAGTTCCATGTGGTGCTAAATATTTATGATTATAATCATAAAAAAATTCCATTTAAAGAGGAAGTGTAACCAGTTCATATAGTGTATAGAATTAAGAAGATCTAATATTTTTTTAATATATATCATTCAGTTTTAAAATATATATATATATTAATTTTTTTATTTTATTTTATAAATATAAATTACTTTTTTAATTACTTTTTTACTATGTTGCACAAGCTTCCCCAAATTTGCAAGAGACTACAGGTTAGGAAGATCAATAATATATATTAAAAAAATATAAAAAAAATAATAATTAAAAAAACATGAGAAGAGAAGAAATGACTTAACTTTTCCCTTGTATTACAGTTGTAATTAGAACCTCTTAGCAGATGGAAATGGCAATAAAATCAAGATTATCATCCACGTCATTGATTATATAAGGTAGACTCTTTCTAAAGTGGGGACTTTTAGAAGTTATAGTCCATATATATGTGGCTATATGTATAGATTAAGTTTTTAGCTTTGTGTCAAGTATGATTAAAATGTATTAGAATATTATATGCTTACAAAACATTCTATGCCAAGGTATTTGCAAAGGTATTTAATTATTCAAATTTAAATTATTATAAAATAAAAATCAAGATTTTTTTTTATTGAAATGTAATATATAAATTTTGTTTTAAAATAAGATTTAAAACCATTTCCAATTAGTTAAAAGTTTAATTTTTATTCATCATGTAAATAGTAAAATAAATAAATTTCTTTTCTTTTATTTAATAATATATAAAAATTCAAAATAGATTTACATTTATTATTAATCAACAATAAGTGCAATTCAGCGCAGGGGTGAGTGAATACTCTAGTACGAGCATTAAATAGAGATCGGTGCACCAACTCGACAAGGTAGCACGAAAATACTTTTAATGCAACTTAGTTTTCTAGAGAATTTTTTTTTAGTCAACCATGTATATGTGCGGTCATAAGGAAATAGGAATGTTGTTAACAACCAACATGGCGATCATGAATGCGTGGAAGTTCCCAATGAAGGAAACAAGCAAAAAGAAGTCCCCAAATTCCTGATTTTAAAGGGTAAAAGTTCCCAATAAGTTCCCAACCATTCCGAACGGTTCCCGTTGGATTGGGAAAGTTCCCTACAAGTTCCAAAGTTCCCTAGAACGTTGAAACTTCAGGAATGAGTTTCCTAAAAGCTAGGAGCGGTTCCCGTGCTACATAGCTTTTTTATTTTGATAAAATAAAATTATTCTTAATTATTTTTTCTATTTCTAATCACCTAGAAATTTTAATTCCCTAATACTAATAACCCAAAAATTATAAAATATAATCCTAACTAAATAATTAACTCATTATATATAGAGAGAGAATTGGGACCAGCGATAACACCAATCTATTACAATATAATAATACATTTACAATGATGCATGTAATATATAAATTTTATCACATGTAACTTATTCTAAAGATAACTAATAGAGGTTGACATAATATCTCAACCACACACAAAAGTAGGGATAACAGTGTGTGATTCCTCACCATAACATGCATGCCTAAACATATGGAATAGGTCTTACCTCACCATAACATGTATGCCTGAATATATGGAAGAAGTCTTACAACAACCTGGGAAATCAACTTGCCAATGGATAAGCTTTATAACTTGGACCAAAAACTCTTTCGGGGTGTCGGGTATAACCGAACATGCATCCCTGCACTCTGGGAATCCTTGTGTGGTACCTTATGCCCCCATATCTGAAGATGGCCTCAAAACCCCCAACGCACTATGAGTTCATGTCGATACGCCTCATTACAACATCAAGACCGTACATCAAGCCAAGGATTCATGCGACCAAGCCACCACTAGCTATCACAAAAACCACCAACAAGGGCATAAATAAACTCAATTTGGAATCTCCCACCACAAAGAACCAAATCCCAGAAAATTCATCGGGATTCACTAAGCCTAAAATAGGGGGCATATTTCAATAGATGTTAAAATCCCCATCATGATCGACATCCCTACTATGTGGGTCACTCCACCATGTTCCCTATGTGGTCAACATGACCATGTGACAAATCCATGCCCCACCTTGCTATAGCTTAGGAATTTACTTAACACCCCTGTTAGCATCACACATCCATCCTAAGATGTGACCAAGGGCACGTCAACCTCCTTTGCACCCAATAGGACCCCTAAGTCCAATTCGTTACACACCAATAAGGCATGTTTGATTTGCTTCCACTTTGGGAATTACACACACCATTGTTCTAATCTCCCTCAATTTTGGGACTCTTTGGTAACAATTCACCTCTCTCGTCCTTTGGTTGAGATTCATCCACATCAACAACAACAAACTGCTTCTATCAATGTTTTTGCTACATCAGTAGCGACAACATGTATTTCTAACTCAGAGATGGTCATCGCAATGATCACTCCCCCTGATATACCTAATCCAATACATATTGATCCAAAAGCACAACATGATGGTTGTACAACCTATAGAAATCATACCCTTATGATCCCCAACCGAAAGTGTACAAACACACCAATCCAAACATCACCCCTAGTTTCAACACATGAGCCTTCATGTGTTATGATATCATGCCCATGCCGATCATGTGGAACCATTTCCCATTATTCATTCCAGTGCCCCATTATACACACTGAATACAAAGTCCACCTCGAGAATATGCATCTATTGGATCAACTTATCCACCTTCAAGTGCCCCCACAAGAATCTCTTGTAGATAAAATTATTCCTCCCTTAGAATATTCCATCAACAACATATCCTATCTATCCAATATACTCACTAGTAATGATTCCTCATCCTCTAATGAGGACCAAGATCCACAACATTATTTACACCAATAGTGACTAAGGACCCTCTCTCCTACTGTTGGATAAATATCCATCCATGTGAGTCCATCTCCACTATGATATGACTCACAAATCCAACACCAAGAGGAACCTATTAATTATCTAAGATGACCAATTCATCTGTAGCTCCATTGAACATTTGCATTTTTCAAAAGATAAATGTATTACTACCCTTGGCTATGTGCATCATGTGTGGAGGACTTTCACCATAGCATGAATATTTTCCAAACCCCATCAACAATGAGGTAGGAATCCTATCATGGGTATTATTGTGGAACTAGTATATTGGAAACATTCTCCCTCATTTTACCGTGCACTCACTAGTACCCCCTTTAACCCTCGATAATTATAGGGCCTACCATCATTTTTGCATTATAAGAATAAGACTCCGCCCCATAGAGTCCTCAAATTCTAGTGCTAATGTGCCATCAACATTCTTATTATGGATAGCATGTGTCCCCCATAGGTGTCCACACCACTGCAACCCCGTCATTATTTGGAACCCATTATTTCAAACCCCCAAAAGTCCAAGATATTTTCCCCACAATTGAAAATCATTAGAGGAAATTTCAGGTCTAAAATGGGCCTCCTAAGGAAAATAATAAAATAATAGTTAAAATAATAAAATAATAGTTAAAATAATAAAATAATAGTTAAAATAATAAAATAATAGTTATTAATTTTGGAGGAAGAATGAAAAAAACTACTTTTTGTGTTCGTATTTTCGACATATTTCCTTGTGTTTTTACTCAAATTATGAGCAGGAAAGCTCATTGGATGCAGAATTTAATTCCTCATCTAACGAGTACCCACACTGTATACTTTTAACAGACCTCACTACCCAAAAAACAAGAAATACCTAAAAAAGTGTGATGATGTTGTCATCATCACGTTTTTTCATGTATTTCTTATTTTTGTGGTAGCACGGTTTGTCAAAAGTATGCAGTGTAGGTACTCGTTAGATGCAGAATTAAATTCCACGTCCAATGAGCTCTCCTACTTGAAATTTGAGTAAAAACACAGGGAGATATGTCGAAAAAACAAACAAAAAAAAGTAGTTTTCTTTTATGACAAATATGTCAATTCAACCATTATGGTTGACTCATTTTATTGAAATTATATTGGTTCTTGAATTCCCTCTCACAAAATTTATTATTGGTGTGTTTTCTTATAAGGCCCATTTTAGACCCCAAATTTCCTCTAATGATTCACTCATAGTTCATCATTTCATAGTTGTACATTTACTACCCCACCTTCGACAAATCATGCCACCTTCCTCGACACATGTTATGATCTAGATTCAAAATTCACCAGTCATCCCTGCATTATCATGTCATGGTTTGAAAAAATATTTGTCATACCACCAACCCCACAAAGACAACAACATGCCCCCTCCCTCCAAAGCAACTAGTTCTATTAAGTTATTCTCGGACAAAAATCTACATGGCATTGATTCATGGGGCACATGTATTCATGTTTGCAAACCAACCCTCATATAATTTTTTAAAAGGTTCCCCAACCCACACAAAATCATGGAAATCCCATCCATCATCAAATTGGTCCCCCAATACACCCAAAACCATGGGAACCCCACCGATTATTACTCATGGTGGTTCCCCAATCCACTTAAAATGATGGGAACCACCCCATTCTTTTTGTAGCAACCCTTTATTCTCCTTTGATAGATGTCGTTGAGTCTCAATATCCCCAACATTATTAGTTTTTCCAGTCACCATTCCCTAAGTATTGTTTCTCCAACAAAACCATTCATTTGCAGTTTGTCTCCCTTCATTATACTTTGTCCCTATAATTTGAAGAATGTTTCCACTAGATACTCCCCAAGTTTACATCGATTAAAGGAATTCATGATCCCTATCCTTATCATCAGGTTTTGTGTCAGGTCTATCATTATCATAGTTGTTTACAATATGATCTTGTTTGACATGATAATACTCTTGTCTTATCATGTACTTCATATCTCATCGACATCAAATCCTTATAGTTTGAGAGATGTGGTCATTACAGTGGTACCTTGGGATCCATTTCAAAAAGTATAAGGGATCTCCTTGAACTAAGTAGGGAGAGTCATTAATTCTCCATAATTTAGTGGTATCCTCTATGCTCAAAGTCAACACATCTATCACATCAAGGGGAGTTGAACATTTTGAAGGTAGTAGTGTTCACATTTGCAAATCATGATCGCAACACATTTAATATAGTGAAGTACGCCATTCAACAACTTCATTGGTATTATGGTACCCCACCCCCATGGGATTCTTATTATTTATAGAAACATCATTTCTTCAACATCAGTGACATCATTTACCAAATCATGTATCATCACATAGATTGAATTTTCCTTCATCCATGTCCTCATAGTTTTATGGGTCCACCCCTTGGTATCTTCATTTTGTATCCAATTTTTATATCTTCATGAGCTTGGGTATGCCCTCCTAACTTGTATAAAAAACCATTCATTGTCACTGCTACATTGACGACCGTTTCCCCATGGAGGAACTATTTGTCCACATATGCTCCAAATGATTTCAAGAACAAAAGAGTGAACACAACAGAAACAATGATTCATTATCGTCTCTATGATATCCTTTGAACCTCATTCACCAAGGAGCACCTGTTAACACTTAATATCACACACATGTGTGATTTTTTCAATTTACAAAGTAAGATGTCATGAACATATAACATGCATCCCACCAAAGACATCCTCATCAGATTGAAGAAGCAGTATGAGTCCAAAAAGTCCATAAAATAATCAAAAGACAAAACTACTGGGCCAAATGTCTGTATATATGTGCTATTGCATGTATTAACAGCTCAACAACCATGCAACCTACATAGATTTCCCTTTGATATCCATGCAACTGACAATATCAATAGGATCTCAACCACCCATGGTGTACTAAAGACTCATGAAATATCCATTACCTCATAGAATTCGGATTTGGCTCCTCACACACTTGGGTTCATTAAATAGACCCCATTTGTGTAACATGGAGTTATATCATGGAATCAATGGGTTCACACTTGGATCTAGTTGTTTTTTGGAAACCTCTTGGACTATAAAAGGAATCCATGGGAATTCATATTAAAAGAAGAAATTAGATCAAGGCTATGCCACTGGAATTCTGGTAGAGCTTCCTTATAGCTCACATCTTCCCTCTTGTTAGCATCCTCCAAGATCTGTTGCCACCTTCCTCCAATGGGCAATTGTTCTTCTCATTTTTTTATTCAAGATACTTGGCATCTAGTGTGGACAAAATAGACCTCCCTTAGAGGGATTGTTTTCCTCCATTAGAGCTCACATCTCCTAGGTGAAACTATATGTATTTTCTTTCCCATTGGGAAATCTAAAGTGGTTCTTGCACTTGTTCTTTTTTTCTGGTTTGCATCCTTTATTTCCCATTTTCCCATTTCAAGTGATTTTAATTAGTTTTTTTTATGTTTTTGTTTAATTCCACTAACAATACCTTCCATGATCTACTTTGGAGTCATCATATTTTCTTTCTATTTCTAATTATTCATCCTAGTCAACAACCTAAAAATATTTCACCCAGAGTGGGACAATTCAGTATGGTGCACTCCCCATGTAGAACGACTTGCCTCCACATTCAGTATGTGCATGCCCCATATAGAATGACTTGAGGGGACTTCTGAGGTTTGCATGACTATGCACACTTTTATTGACTAGATTGTAGAATAAAAAATCATTAGAGATTTAAAAACATTTGTTGTAGTGGAAATTCATAACATTTGGATTAGTACAATTATATTCAGATGTTGTACATGCATAATTTTAGGGGCTATATATAAGCCATGGGCTATATTAAGGGGGTTACAAAAATTTAGTGGGTTATTTTCTTATATGGAAAAGGGTTTTCTTCAGCTAAAATATATTCACCCAATATTTATGAGAAAAAAACTAAATCCAAAATGAATTACCTCCTGTATATTAATGAGGAAAATGAAAACAAATATTTTTTCCCTAGCAAAATACCCCTCCAATCTATCTTTCGCCCACAATTTCTAGAGAAAATATATTGAAATCACTCTTTTGCTCCAAATTTTCAGTAATGAAGGCTCCCAAGGGTTATTTTTCCCTCCATTTTACTTGTGATTTAGGCATATGGTTGCATTTGTTTATATTTTTAGTCAATTTTATGTGATACCTTCTTTCATCCCCTGATTTCTAGTATTGGAGGGAAAATCATGGGCTATTTTTTCCATATAGAGGCTACAATGATTCATGGTTCACCCACATTGGATTGTGCTTGCATGGCGAAGGTTCGGGTTGATGGGATTCCACTTTTCATTCTTAGTTGTCTCACCATTTTAATCTTCGCATAACATCTCCATTGTCGAAAGCTCAAATCTTGAAGGGGGAATGTCTCACATGCAATTTATTAGAGAATACAAACTCACCACTCGGTTTTCATCCAATAATTAACATGGTATGATTCGTATCA
>LPNX010295242.1:0-10741 GCA_001517045.1 Pseudotsuga menziesii | reverse complement strand
AATCGCTAATTGTGGCATACTTAGTTTTCCCTTCTTTCATGAATTTGGTGTTAATTCCATCTGTGATTGAAAACTGATTTGATTAGACTATTAAATCAAGAGCGTTAGGTTACTTAATCAATAATAAACACTAATTAAAATAGTGGCTTTCCATCTTCATTTGTTCCTTCTTTGCTCTCACCTTGGGTTTCTTGGTTCGAACCAAAAATTGAGTGGTGAGTCGTTCCTGAATCTTTTATCTTATTGTAGCTTGGTTCCTAACTCATATTGTTGCGCTACATTGTTAGGAAACGAAGGGGGCTTCCTATCAACCCTTTCCACTTTATTTTCTCTTCTTGGTAGCCTCTTTGGGTGACCTCGTCAATGAATGGATTCCTCTAGAATGTTTTCTTGGGTAGGGCCCGAATCGAGATTACTCTTGCTAGATAAGGCTAGTCCTTGTGCCCTGTCTTCCTTTTCTGTCGTCCAAGATGTTGGTCTTCAATATCATAGACTGCAGCTATGGGGTCGTTGGCTCAACTTCTGCTGCCTATTGCATCTTCGTATTCTATATTTTCCTTAGATCACCCAGTTTCACTTCTTTCAGTTGCTATATTTTCCCTATTATTGCCAACTCTAAAATCTTTTCGTCATCGTTTTCTCCCTAGTTTATATGCCTCTTCACTGTTTCCGTCCTTAAATTTGCTTCATTCTTTCCTTTCTCTAAGAGATGGTGACAAAATCCCCTTTGCGGTCAACGAATATTGCTAACATCTATGTTGCACATATACCATCTTTCACACGTATTCTTTGTTGCCACATAGTGTTCTCCCATATTATTATAAGTGCATGTGTTCCTTCTTACAACTTATTTATTATGTTTTTCGATCATTTATATTGTATATCTAGTTGTATCATTGCATTGTATTTTAGATTAGGGTTGTGCATGTTTTGTAACATGTAGTTTCTTGTGGAGGTTGGCTCAAGAAAGGTGAAACTCTCAAGGAGGATTGTGCTAACTCTTATCGTGAACCATGAAGGATCGAAATGAGCACAACACTTTTCGAAATGAGCTTCTTTGTTGTCCACCTCTTTCCATCTACAACATTTAGATTAGTTGACTAAACAAATGAAATAGTTAACTGTGCCATAGTTATCCCAACCTTCTTTCGTGAATTTGTTGTTAATTCTACTTGTGGCTTAAAACTGATTGCACTACACTAGGAAATCGAGAGCCCTAGGTTGCTTATTAAACAAAAAAACCCTAATTAAAATAATGCCTTTAAATCTTCATTTATCCTTTCTTTTTCTCTCCTAGGGTTTCTTGATTTTCAAAATGGCCCCGAAAGATCAAGAGCCAAAGAAAAATTAAAAAACCACCGAACTGGAAAGATGTACTCTGAGGCAGTGGAACAAGTGGGTGGCCACCGATATCCATCTGGATCAAGCCTGGGTGACCTACAACAATCGTCTAGCAAATATCGGTTTGGGAATTAGGGTTTTGGAGGCTAGTGGATGCCTATATATTGTATTGGATGATATCTAGGCTTAGACACTACAGCCCCGGTGGCCTTTGGATGCCATTCATTATACACCCTTAGTGGTCGATGGTGGGCCAAAACAGTGTCAGTGGCCAAGCCTGACTTGTATCCCCGACGACGTTCAAATGTCGTTCATTGTACACCCTTAGTGGTCGGTGGTGGACCACCACAGTGTTAGTGGGCGCCCACTAACGCCCTGGTGGTCCACCACCGACCACTAAGGGTGTACAATGAATGACATTTGAAGGTCATCAGGGATAGAAGCCAGGCTTGGCCACTGACATTATTGTGGCCCACAATCGACCTATAAGGGTGTATGACGAATGGCATTTAAAGGCCATTGGGAGTAGAATTTAGGCGCGGTCAAGATCCATTAAGATGTACATCGTTCTCTATTGAAAGGTCTGAGCCCGGGGGAGACAATAGTGTTGTAATGTCTATGGTTGGGAGGTGATACATCAACACCGTGGTTAAACGAGCTCCACACCCAGTTTGTTTCTGTGCTCTGTCTTTCTTCTAGTGATCTTGGTTTTACAACTGCCAATTTCTAACATGGTATCAAAGCGGTTCTAGAAGCCATTGTTGAAAGCTAGGGCTTGACATTCTGAGGCCCCCCCCAGCAATTTAGGAGAAAAAATGACTTGGAAACTTCGCCCTAGAGAAGGTGCATCTGTTGATGAAGGAAAAATCCAGTTCTGAGAAATTTCATTTTTGACCCAATTCCGCAGTTGCCGTAGTTATTGTGGAAATTAGGGTTTCAGGTGTCATGTTGTTCGGTCCATAGTTTTGGCTCGATCTTATCTCTTTTCAACTCGCCTTGATAAGGCACATTAACTTTTGGATTCAGTTTCACAAGATTCCAAACTTCATTTTTGACATCGCTCCTACTGGGGTTTCTAGTTCAAATCTGCAGGCAAGATGATTGGAATGAAGGTTGAAGATCATCTTGATGGAGCCACAAACTTCATCTCTTGGAAGTCTAGAGTTCTTCTCATCTTGGAAGAAAACGATCTCTTGAAGCTTGTCAATGAGAAGGTTCCAGAACCAGAAGCTGAAGAAGATAAGTCTCATTGGAGGAAGAGTGATGCCAGAGCAAGAAGAATATTGGTAGACTCAGTCAGGGATCATTTGGTTCCTCAAATCTCGCAAAAGAAGACAACTAAGAAGATGTTCAAAACCCTAAAGAGGGTATTTGAGCACTATATCATCAATGTGACTCTCCCGTTGAGGAACCAACTATCAAATATGAAGATGTCCAAGTCGGAACCAATTGCCTCATACTTCATGAGGATCATTGAACTAATGGACAAGCTAAGGTCGAGTGGAGAACCCATTGATGATAAGGAGCTTATCATGACTACTCTAAATGGTCTTCCAACATCTTGGGAGTCATTCATTCAAACCATAAGTGATCGAACCAAGTTGCCCAAATTTGACAGGTTATGGGCAAATTGCACGCATGAAGAAACAAGGATTGTAGCAAGACAAAGACTTCATGGCACTCAACTTGAGGTGAATCAAGTATTCATGGCCCATGCCAAGAAAGGCTAGGAAAAGAAAAGAAAGTTTCACAATCACAAGCACCAAGAAAGGAGATCAAGTCCTTCTCCAGATTAAAAGAAGAAGAAGAAGAAGGATCTCTCGCATATACAATGCTTCATCAACATATTGGCACTTTGCTAAAAATTGTAGAAGTCTAAACAAAAGGAAGCATGAGGCCTCAACCGTTGATGTTGATGAAGACACTCCTCACAAGAAGTCACAGAATGACGATTGTTCGAATTTCTTCTTCTAGTGCTCTCCATAATTTGGTGATGATATGAAGATCAACATTATGATGATCTTCCAACAAGAAAATGAAGACTAGAGAACTCTCATGATTCCTACAAGAAGGCAGTGGGAGCCCACAGTAGTGTTAGTGGCCATTGGGAGTAGAATTTAGGCTTGGTCAACATATCTCCAACATATGAGGGTTAACAAAAGCACTAAAGAGGATTGGGCAGGATGGGAAGTAAGGCTTACTGATTGGGAAGCTAAACAAGTGCAAAGTCGTGCATGGGTAGGGAGAAATAAAAATCCACCAAGAGAAAAAAAGGAAGGTACTCTTACTCCCCATTTTCCAAAGTAATTAGCTAAAGCTATACTTTTTAGCTAATTACTTTGGAAAATGGATCGCAAAAAAAATCGTTTAGGACCTCAAAATGGCACCGGAGATCAAGACCCGAAAAAAAGGTAAAAAATCCCCAAACTAGAAAAATGTACTCTGAGGCAGTGGAACAAGTGGGTAGCCATCGATATCCATCTGGATCAAGCCTGTGTGACCTACAACAATCGTATAGAAAATATCGGTTTGAGAATTAGGGTTTTGGAGGCTAGTGAATGCCTATATATCGTATTGGATAGAATCTAGGCTTAGACACTACAGCCTCGATGGCCTTTGGATGCCATTCGTTATACACCCTTAGTGGTCGATGGTGGGCCAAAACAGTGTCAGTGGCCAAGCCTGACTTGTATCCCAGACGGCGTTCAAATGTCGTTCATTATACACCCTTAGTGGTCGGTGGTGGACCACCACAGTATTAGTGGGCACCCACTAACACCCTGGTGGTCCACCATCAACCACTGAGGGTGTATAATGAACAACATTTGAAGGCCGTCAGGGATAGAAGTCAGGCTTGGCCACTGACAGCATTGTGGACCACAATGGACCTATAAGGGTGTATGACGAATGGCATTGAAAGGCCATTAGGAGTAGAATTTAGGCTCGGTCAACATCCATTTGGATGTACTTCATTCTCTATTGAAAGGTCTTAGCTCGGGGGAGACAATAGTGTTGTATTGTCTATGGTCGGGAGGTGATTAATCATCACCGTGGTTAAACGAGCACGACACCCAGTTTGTTTCTGTGCTCTGTCTTTCTTCTAGTGATCTTGGTTTTACAAATGCCAATTTCTAACATGGTATCAAAGCAGTTCTAGAAGCCATTGTCGAAAGCTAGGGCTTGACTTTCTGAGGGCTCCCCTCACCAATTCAAGAGAAAAAGTGACTTTGAAACTTTCCCCTAGGATAGGCGCATATGTTGATGAAGGAAAAATCCAGTTCTGAGAAGTTCCATTTTTGACCCAATTCCGCAGTTCCCATAGTTACTGTGGGAATTAGGGTTTCAAGTTTTGTGTTGTTCGGTCCATAGTTTTGGCTCGATCTTATCTCCTCTCAACTCGCTTTGATAAAGCACATTAACCTTTGGATTCAGTTTCTCAAGATTCCAAACTTCATTTTTGACCTAGCTCCTACTAGGGTTTCTAGTTCAAATTTGCAGACAAGATGATTGGAATGAAGGTTGAAGATCATCTTGATGGAGCCACAAAGTTCATCTCTTGGAAGTCTAGAGTTCTTCTCATCTTGGAAGAAAATGATCTCTTAAAGCTTGTCAATGAGAAGGTTCCAGAACCAGAAGCTGAAGAAGACAAGTCTCATAGGAGGAGGAGTGATGCCAGAGCAAGAAGAATCATGGTATACTCAGTCAAGGATCATTTGGTTCCTCAAATCTCGCAAAAGAAGACGTCTAGGAAGATGTTCAAAACCATAAAAGAATGATAATTGTTAATGGCGAAGCCTGACTTGTATGGGCGACAACGTTCAAATGCCGTTGATTATACACCCTTAGTGGTCGGTGATGGACCGCCACAGTGTTAGTGGGTGCCCACTAACACTTTCGTGGTCAAGCACCGACCACTGAGGGTGTATAATGGAAGGCATTTTAAGGCCGTCGGTGATAGAAGTCAGGCTTGGCCACTCACACTTTTGTGGCCCACAATCGACCTACAAGGGAGTATGACAAATGGCATTTAAAGGCCAGTGGGAGTAGAATTTTGGCTCGGTCAACATCCATTTGGATGTACATCGTTCTCTATTGAAAGGTTTGAGCTCGGGGGAAAGAATAGTGTTGTATTGTCTATGGTTGAGAGGTGATAGATCATCACCGTGGTTAAACGAGCTCCACACCCAGTTTGTTTATGTGCTCTGTCTTTCTTCTAGTCATCTTCGTTTTACAATTGCCAATTTCTATCATGGTATCAAAGCAGTTCTAGAAGCCATTGTCGAAACCTAGGGCTTGACATTCTGAGGCCTCCCCTCATCGATCCAGGAGAAAAAGTGACTTGGAAACTTCGCCCAAGGGAAGGCGCATCTATTGATGAAGGAACAATCCAATTATGAGAAGTTTCATTTTTGACCCAATTTCGGTCCATAGTTTTGGCTCGATCTTATCTCCTCTCAACTCTCCTTGATAAGGCACATTAACCTTTGGATTCAATTTCACAAGATTCCAAACTTCATCTTGACCTAGCTCCTACTAGGGTTTCTAGTTCAAATCTACAGGCAAGATGATTAGAATGAAGGTTGAAGATCATCTTGATGGAGCCACAAACTTCATCTCTTGGAAGTGTAGAGTTCTCATCTTGGAAGAAAATGATCTTTTAAAGCTTGTCAATGAGAAGGTTCTAGAACGAGACGTTGAAGAAGACAAGTTTCATTGGAGGAAGAGTGATGCCAAAGCAAGAAGAATCTTGGTAGACTCAGTCAGGGATCATTTGGTTCTTCCAATCTTGCAAAAGAAGACGACTAGTAAGATGTTCAAAACCCTAAAGGAATGATGATTCTTAATGGCCAAGCCTGGCTTGTATGGGCGACGACGTTCAAATGCCGTTCATTATACACCCGCAGTGGTCGGTGGTGGACCACCACAGTGTTAGTGGGCGCCCACTAACACCTTGGTGGTCCACCACCCACCACTGAGGGTGTATAATGGAAGGCATTTTAAGGCCGTCGGGGATAGAAGTCAGGCTTGGCCACTGACATTATTGCAGCCCACAATCGACCTACAAGGGTGTACGACGAATGGCATTTAAAGGCTTTTGGGAGTAGAATTTAGGCTCGGTCAACATCCATTTGGATGTACATCATTCTTTATTGAAAGGTCTGAGCTCGGGGAATACAATAGTGTTGTATTGTCTATTGTTGGGAGGTGATAGATCATCACCGTGGTTAAACGATCTCCACACCCAGTTTGTTTATGTGCTCTGTCTTTCTTCTAGTGATCTTTGTTTTACAACTGCCAATTTCTAACATGGTATCAAACCGTTTCTAGAAGCCATTGTCCAAAGATAGGGCTTGACATTCTGAGGCCTCCCCTCATCGATCGAGGAGAAAAAGGGACTTGGAAACTTTGCTCAAGAGAAGGCGCATCTATTGATGAAAGAAAACTTCAGTTCTGAGAGGTTTCATTTTTGACCCAATTTCGGTCCATTGTTTTGGCTTGATCTTATCTCCTCTCAACTCGCCTTGATAAGGCACATTAACCTTTGGATTCAGTTTCACAAGATTTCAAACTTCATTTTTGACCTAGCTCCTACTAAGGTTTCTAGTTCAAATCTGCAGGCAAGATGATTGGAATGAAGGTTGAAGATCATCTTGATGGAGCCACAAACTTCATCTCTTGGAAGTCTAGAGTTCTCATCTTGGACGAAAATGATCTCTTAAAGCTTGTCAATGAGAAATTTCCAGAAGCAGGCGCTGATGAAGACAAGTCTCATTGGAAGAAGAGTTATGCGAGAGCAAGAAGAATCTTGGTAGACTCAGTCATGGATCATTTGGTTCCTCAAATCTGAAGAAATAAGACGACTAGGAAGATGTTCAAAACCCTAAAGTAATGATGATTCTTAATGGCCAAGCCTGACTTGTATGGGCGACGACGTTCAAATGCCGTTCATTATACACCCTTAGTGGTCGCTGGTGGACCACCACAGTGCTAGTGGGCGCCCACTAACACCTTGGTGGTCCAGCATCGACAACTGAGGGTGTATAATGGAAGGCATTTTAAGGCCGTCGTGGATAGAAGTCAGGCTTGGCCACTGACACTATTGTGGCCCACAATCGACCTACAAGGGTTTATGACGAATAGCATTTAATAGCCATTGGGAGTAGAATTTAGGCTTTGTCAACATCCATTTGGATGTACATCGTTCTCTATTGAAAGGTCTGAGCTCGGGGGAGACAATAGTGTTGTATTGTCTATGGTTGGGAGGTGATATATCATCACCGTGGTTAAACGAGCTCCACACCCAGTTTGTTTATGTGCTCTGTCTTTCTTCTAGTGATCTTGGTTTTACAACTGCCAATTTCTAACATGTTATCAACGCAGTTGTAGAAGCCATTGTCGAAAACTAGGGCTTGACATTCTAAGGCCTCCCCTCACAAAAAACGAGAAAAAGTGACTTCAAAACTACGTCCAAGGGAAGGCGCATTTATTGATAATGGAAAAATCCAGTTCTGAAAGTTTCATTTTTGACCCAATTTTAGTGCATTGTTTTGGCTCGATCTTATCTGCTCTCAACTCGACCTGATAAGGCACATTAACCTTTGGCTTCAGTGTCACAAGATTTCAAGCTTCATTTTTGACCTAGCTCCTACTAGGGTTTCTAGTTCAAATCTGTAGGGAGGATGATCGGAATGAAGGTTTAAGATTATCTTGACGGAGCCACAAACTTCATCTCTTGGAAGTCTAGAGTTCTCATCTTGGAAGAAATTGATTTCTTAAAGCTTGTCAATGAGAAGGTTCCAAAAACAAACGCTGAAGAAGACAAGTCTCATTGGAGGAAGAGTGATGCGAGAGCAAGAAGAATCTTGGTAGACTCAATCAGGGATGATTTGGTTCCTCAAATCTCGCAAAAGAAGACGACTAGGGAGATGTTCAAAACCCAAAAGGAATGATGATTTTTAATGGCCAAGCCTGACTTGTATGGGCAACGACGTTCAAATTCCGTTCATTATACACCCTTAGTGGTCGGTGGTGAACCACCACAATGTTAGTGGGCCCACTAACACCTTGGTGATCCACCGTCGACCACTGAGGGTGTATAATGGAAGGCATTTTAAGGCTGTTGGGGATAGAAGTCAGGCTTGGCCACTGACACTATTGTGGCACAATCGACCTATAAGGGTTTATGACGAATGACATTTAAAGGCCACTAAGAGTAGAATTTAGGCTCGGTCAACATCGATTTGGATGTACATCGTTCTCTATTGAAAGGGTTGAGCTCGAGGTAGACAATAATGTTGTATTGTCTATGGTTGGGAGGTGATAGATCATCACTACGTTGAAACGAGCTACACACCCAGTTTGTTTATGTGCTGTCTTTCTTCTAATGATCTTGGTTTTACAACTGCCAATTTCTAACATGGTATCAAAGCAGTTCTACAAGCCATTGTCGAAAGCTAGGGCTTGACATTCTGAGGCCTCCCCTCACCAATCCAGGAGAAAAAGTGACTTGGAAACCTCGCCCAAGGGAAGGCGCATTGACGAAGGAAAAATCAAGTGTTGAGGCTGAAGAAGACAACTCTCATTGGAGGAAGAGTGATGCGAGAGCAAGAAGAATCTTGTTAGACTCAGTCAGGGATCATTTGCTTACTCAAATCTCACAAAAGAAGACGACTAGGAAGATGTTCAAAACCCTAATGGAATCGTGATTGTTAATGGCCAAGCCTGACTTGTATGGGCGACGACGTTCAAATGCCGTTCATTATACACCCTGAGTGGTCGGTGGTGGACCAACACAGTGTTAGTGGGCGTCCACTAACACCTTCGTGGTCCACCACCGACCACTGAGGGTGTATAATGGAAGGCATTTGAACGTCGTCGCCCATACAAGTCAGGCTTGGCCTTTAACAATCATCATTCCATTAGGGTTTTGAACATCTTCGTAGTCGTCTTATTTTGTGAGATTTGAGGAACCAAATGATCCCTGACTGAGTCTAACAAGATTCTTCTTGCTCTCGCATCACTCTTCCTTCAATGAGACTTGTCTTCTTTAGCCTCAACACTTGATTTTTCCTTCATCAATGCGCCTTCCCTTGGGCGAGGTTTCCAAGTCACTTTTTCTCCTGGATTGGTGAGGGGAGGCCTCAGAATGTCAAGCCCTAGCTTTTGACAATGGCTTGTAGAACTGCTTTGATACCATGTTAGAAATTGGCAGTTGTAAAACCAAGATCATTAGAAGAAAGACAGCACATAAACAAACTGGGTGTGTAGCTCGTTTCAACGTAGTGATGATCTATCACCTCCCAACCATAGACAATACAACATTATTGTCTACCTCGAGCTCAGACCTTTCAATAGAGAACAATGTACATCCAAATCGATGTTGACCGAGCCTAAATTCTACTCTCAGTGTCCTTTAAATGTGATTCGTCATAAACCCTTATAGGTCGATTGTGCCACAATAGTGTCAGTGGCCAAGCCGGACTTCTATCCTCGACGGCCTTAAAATGCCTTCCGTTATACACCCTTAGTGGTCGACGGTGGATCACCAAGGTGTTAGTGGGCGCCCACTAACATTGTGGTGGCTCAGCACCGACCACTAAGGGTGTATAATGAACGTCGTTGCCCATACAAGTCAGGCTTGGCCATTAAAAATCATGATTCCTTTTAGGTTTTGAACATCTCCCTAGTCGTCTTCTTTTGCGAGATTTGAGGAACCATATGATCCCTGATTGAGTCTACCAAGATTCTTCTTGCTCTCGTATTACTCTTCCTCTAATGAGACTTGTCTTCTTCAGCGTCTGGTTCTGAAACCTTCTCATTGAAAAGCCTTAAGAGATCATTTTCTTCCAAGATGAGAACTCTAGACTCCAAGAGATGAAGTTTGTGGCTCCATCAATATGATCTTCAACCTTCATTCCAATCATCTTGCCTGCAAATATGAACTAGAATCCCTAGTAGGAGCTAGGGCAAAAATGAAGTTTGGAATCTTGTGAAATTGAATCTAAAGGTTAATGTGCTGTATCAAGGCGAGTTGAGAGGAGATAAGATCGAGCCAAAACTATGGACCGAAATTGGGTCAAAAATGAAACTTCTCAGGACTGGATTTTTCCTTCATCAATAGATGCGCCTTCCGTTGGGCGATGTTCTCAAGTCACTTTTTCATCAATAGATGCGTCTTCCCTTGGGCGAAGTTTCCAAGTCACTTTATCTCCTGTATTGGTGAGGGGAGCCCTCATGATGTCAAGCCCTATCTTTCGACAATGGCTTCTATAACTGCTTCGATACCATGTTAAAAATTGGTAGTTGTAAAAACAAGATCACTAGAAGAAAGACAGAGCACATAAACAAACTGGGTGTGGAGCTCGTTTAACCACGGTGATGATCTATCACCTCCCAACCA